>QODF01000383.1:0-24536 GCA_024372805.1 Oostethus manadensis
TTCCGCTCGCCTCCGTGGCAGATCTCGAGGACTGCGCTTCCGCTTCAGGAGCAGAAGACATCCCTTTTGAAACGTCCACGCAAAGAAGGCCCGACCACGGCGGGCTGATGGAAGAACCTTCAGAGGGCGTCCGTGTCCATCTAAACGCTACCACCAGTCCTGGCAGCACACATCTGCTCACACGAGATCTTACACTCAAGTGGCAAAGTTCAGCGCATTTGTCCTGCTGGGAGTATGATAACATTCCAAGTACCACGTCTAGCCCGGAGAGACCTTTCATCAACCAAGACATTCTCTCTTCTCCATCAAATGGCTTCCTTGGCCAGGATGAAGATGTTCTCCCGAGCCCACTAAGTGACATCCTTCAGGATGCTGCCATCCTGGATCACATGACCCTGTTTGACCTTGCTATGGGGGAACCCTTCAGTCCTGAGATGGTGGGTGGACTGGGAGATAGCTCCCTTGACCGTGAAGCAGCCCGACAGAAAGCGGCTCACTTGGAGAACAACATGGAGAGCTTTGATCCGGCTTCAGACACGGCAGCAACTAAGGAGCAGGCGGAACCAAACAATTATCTTCAAGGTAATTCACACACACTCTATATACACATATATATATATATATATATACACTGTATATACATATACATACACACACACTGTATATACATATATATACACACTATATATACTGTATATACATATATATACTGTATATACATATATATACACACTGTATATACACACTATATATACATATATATACACACTGTATATACTGTATATACATATACATACACACACACTGTATATACATATAATGCGAGCAGCGACTTGTCCCACTGTTTGACGGTCCTTGAACGCACCTTCTTTGTTGTGCCGCCACAGTATGGCGGGACGCAGGAAGGAAAGATTTGATGAGTGCTAGTGTGCATATTTATTTTTGCAACTTGTCAGTCTGCACTTTTTTGGGGCCAAAGAAAGCTGCAAGTTCCAGAACTTGTGATCAAAATGGAGACATAGAAGATGCACATTTGTCTTGCGGTAAAGACAAACTGTACCCGCAGCACAGCCTGACCTTTCCTTTTTGACTTCTTCCCAGACTCTGATTCGGGACTTTCTCTGGACTTCAGCCATGCCTCTTCTTCTCCATGTACATCAGAATCATCATCTTACTCCGGCGCTTCCACCGAGACAAGTCCAATCTCAGACGACGGGGAAGAAGAGTTCCCTGCATCACGAATGGAAGTCGGGGTGACTATAAAGCAGGAAGACACAGATGTGGAGGAGATGGGAGCAGGAGAAGAGAGACTCTTCCTTCCCCTCTCCTGGGATCACAGGTGCTTTAATTGTTTCTCATGGCTGGAGAAAATCCTCCATGATCACTCGTACAACAAGCGCAGGTCCATGACGTCCCCCCCATTCCTGGCCGTCAAACACAGGAGAACTTCTCCACAACACGACAGTGACAAGACGTCCAAGACTCCTTCCTTTTTAAGGATTAGGAATGTGGATGAGAAGCGTGACAAAAGCCAAGCGATACCTTTCTCCAACGAGCTCATTATTCATTTGCCAGCGGAGGAGTTCAACCACCTTTTGGAAAAGTACAGCCTCAGCAAGGAGCAGCGTACCCTCGTCAAGGACATCCGACGGCGTGGAAAGAACAAGATCGCTGCCCAGAACTGCCGGAAGAGGAAACTGGATGGCTTGCTTGGTCTAGAGCAAGAGGTGTCACGCTTGAGGCGCCGTCGCTTAAGCTTGCAAAGGGAAAATCGAGAAGTGCTGAGGAAGCTCCAGGAAAGGAAGCGCCGCCTCAGCATGTTGTACCACAGACTGAAAGACGAGGAGGGAAGGCCCCTTGATGCTACGCCGCACCTGCTTCCTTTGCAGCACGACAGGAGGCGGGGCTGCCAATGTTGAGCCAAATAACCGGCAAGAAACAAAGAAACAAAACCAAATGAAAACTCTTGGGGAAAGTTTGCTTTTGTTCAGCCGGAGTTCTGCCAGACACCCTTTTCTCTTCAACATTTTTTAGTGTAGACATTTTCTGGAACGCTGGACCTCAGCTCAGCCAGCAGGGAGCGGGAAGGTGTTGTGCTATTCTCAAGGCCCACCCGAGCAGGGCTGGTACTCCTTCCTGAGTGGATCAGTATGTGACCGTCTGCATCAAACGGGCTCCCGCTTGCGTCAAAGTTGTGATGAGGTCGCAAAATCCGTTGTCACCCCAACGTATTCCCCATAAAGGACAAGCATTAGCTCGCAGTCGGGGCGTAACGGTTCCGTTTGAAAAGGCACGGTTCATTTGGTGAGGGAAGAAAGTGCAAAACTGCTGGGGTTTGGTGAAAACTGCTTTAATGATTCTTTAAATGCAACATAAAAAGCTTTCTTTTTCAGAAAGCCAAGGATGCAGACACGTCTAAGAATGATTGATTCTTATTGGCTGTAAGGTCGTATTAATAGCATCAACAGTTCCAGCTTGCGTCTGTACTGCGCTAAGGCTGCACGCGCTCTCATCTTATCCAAGTCAGGCACCTCCTTTCAATTTGTAATGAAGAAACTGATCATTTGTCATTGTCAAACCATTTTACAAAGCCAGGGAAACATTCATTTTTTCGGAATCCTCGCTTGTTCACTCGGCTATAGAACCAACACGCCCAGGTGTTGCGACACATGCACAGAGTGAACCCTCGTCATCCAGCCTGTTTGGTAGAGAGAGGAAAACACATGCATGTCAGTACAGTGTTCCAAATTATACAAATATCTTTCTGACTTTGCTACATAGCAAGTTTTAGGTTATCAAGCTTAGCAGTACAATTTCAATCAGCCACCAATTTCTTCACCGCCATGACTCGATGTTTCATGCCTCGTACGAGACATCACAATATTTGACACTTTGAGATATCCATTTTGCTTGAGTCTGTGGCATGCGTAGTAATGTGGAACACCGTTTCAAAGTCATTTTCCTTGAATTGGGCTCACCTGGCAAACTAATGCGGACAGTTGACAGACTGATGTCAGTAATCCAAAGAGCGGCAAGACACAAAGCCATCCATGAATTTCATTGAAAACACAGCAGTGCGGCCGCAAAATGATCGTGGCAGGACCAAAGCTAGCGTGGAGCGTTGTTGGCGTTCTGCCAGGTAAAAAAAATAGTTCAAAACGCAAAAACCGCCAAGCGGGTGCAAAATGCCAAGCCAGACTTTAGCAACAGCTTGCAGGCCCGTTTAAAATGTGAGTTGGGATTTTTCTAGCTCTTGTTTGTTTTTTTGTTTTTTTAACTTGTGCATGTGTCTAATGTGTGGCAAAACAAAACACCAACATATGCATCATTAGGAAAATTAAAAACTTTATTGCTGAAAACCTTTCAATGTAGACACTGCCAGAACATGCAACACAACAGAGCTCTGCAGTCAGCTTTGAGACGAGACAAAACCAGTCAGGATGGACTACTCAGACGCAATACTGATGTACAAACACTTCCAAAATTAAAAAAAGTCAAAGTAGTCACTTCGGCGTGAACAGTCCAAATGCTGGATCTAAAAAAAAACACGTTCAGATAAAGCAGGTCTAGATGGATTACTTGTAGGAGTCATTTTGGAGAATATTTACCGTCCAAATATTCAGATATGCTGGCTTGTGGTTTTCATAAAGCAGCAGATTGCTTGTTTCAAAAACACATTTCAGTGGTTCAGATAAAGCAGGTCTAATGCTGCGTGTGCTATTTCAACCAGTATGTTGTTGGAGACGTCTGGAACCGCAGATGTTCCAGAGAAAGACTAACACTTGCATGCATTCATTTTGATATCAAGTAAAGTGGAACCCGTTTATCTCCACCCACCACGGACTAACCATTGATGAATGGTTTAGAGACAAAAGGAGAATGTGACATCACCTTTTACAGGGCATGCCCACCCACCTTATCTTCTATCCGCAACCGGAAGATCGTTATGGGCTGGAAGTCAAGTTTGATAATCTGCTATTAAAAAGACAGCACTGGAGAGAACGCTCAGCCCACCAACCTGGATATCGGGAGGTCCAAAGGGTCTCTGAAGTGAGACTGGGCCCCTGTCCCCAGAGAAATGTTGCTGGGATTTTTTTGTGGCCCATTGAAAAAAAAAATCTGAATTCAAACTGTGGAATTACTTAGAGAGTAAGACAAAATATCAGGAGAATATTTACCGTCCAAATATTCAGATATACTGGTCTGTCGTTTTCATAAAGCAGCAGATTGCTTGTTTACACAGAAGCAACTTTCCCGCTCAGGCAGCTGGTTAAAAAAAACAAAAACAGAACGCTGAAGCCCAGGACCCGAAAGACTGAAAGACTTGAGCCCCTCTTTGGTACCTATTCCTTACAGACCTGCTTTGTTCAGTTTGTTGGTATTTTGGCCCGATTCTTGGATAGAGGGCTGAGCGTCCCAGCTCGGGGACAGGAAGGACCCACAGTAAACTTCAAATGACCGACGTTTTGTATTGCAGTTGTTCAGTGTGAACAATAACGTGGCTAATCCAATTATCTTTTCTTCTCAATTTCTCAAAGACCACATATGGAGTCAGTAAGTCAGGGGTGGCCAAAGTGGGGCCACGGGGCATCTAGTTTTGTGTGTGTAAATATTGGTACTTAGCATGCGGTGTAAAAAAAAAAAGATGATTCATGACTTTTTCTACGGTGGCTTCGAAGGGAAAAAGTATTGTTTGATATAAAAATATAAGCAGAATGTCAATTACACACAGATGACATTACAAATGTTGAAAGCTCTTCTACTAAACTGCAGCTAATGTTTAAAATAGAAAATCAAGAGGAGGTACCGATGCATCATGGGCAGGCGGCGGAGGTTTCTGTACATTTACCCTTTCCTGGTGTCCACAAGCAGCTGAAAGGGAACTATTATCATTTTTCCGTCAGGAACTTTGCTACACCAGTGTGGGAAACACCAGCAAGCTTGTTTATTTTCTATTCTGCATCAGCGTCACACACGTTAGGACACCGAGAGGACTTGCATTCGTCTTTAAAAAGGTTTATTAGATTAATCCAACAACACTGGGCCTCTCAGCCTTTTTCCTAAACAACTACTGAAGGTTAAACAAGCTAAAAATCTTCTGCAGGATGGGAAACAAGTATTTGCACCCCCAGTCCGGTTATGTGTCCAAACGGTGAAAGGAGTCCTGTCGCTTTAAGAAAGAACTTAAACCACTCAAGGTTTCACGGGCATGAGCTGCCACAGTAGACCTGCACAAGACAAGAGCATCAGCAAGACACTCGGGCCCGTAGAATCTTTCACAAATGGAAGAAATAGAAGAGCGGTTTTTTTTTAACATTCTGTCTCAGTTTAGGTCTTTGTGAGATGGGGGGATCAAATAGTTCTTTCCCGTACCCTACGGCATGTTGAAACAGCACGTAAATATGATTGTGTTTACAGCACAGGATACAGTAGAGTGATGCTTCAAACAAACAAGCACAACCTAAGATTGAAAACAACACAGGGCTTTACATTAGGGTTACGTCATAAAAACTGTCAGGAATGCTGTTTCCCAAACATACGGATACACATTTGAATACTCGCCAATTGGCTGCCACATTCTCGATGACATCACGGCCAAAGAGCCTGAGGTCTTTCTTAGAAAGGCAGGGCAGAGGACCACACGTCTTCCACTTGTAAAAAAAGGCAAACTATACGCTTTCCTTCTGTAAGGAGCCCAGCTAACACACAAAGAGCAGCAGAAGTCTCCAGAACCCGCTACGCTCAAATCAGGGCAACAAAGTTGAAAATGCAAAAGAGAGCGAATAAGTCTGCTTAGTGAACATACCTTGAACAAAAATGGATTTTGGTCATTCTAAAAAATAGGAGTATCTTGATAAATGCATCCTCACACAAAAGGAAACCAACACTGAATGTCTAGCAGCGACGATAGCAGTCTTCTGCTGCTACAGCAGCTGCTAGTGTGGACTAACCTCTAACATCTACCGCCTGGACCACGTCTAGTCTTTCTTCTCCTCCTCCTTCTTCTCCTCTTCTTCTGTGGGGTAAGAGTGCCAGGTGAGTCGCTCCTCGTAGAAGGAGATGACCACCTGGGGACAAATGACGTTGGCTTCTTTGGCTGGGACAAGATCTGCCTCGTCCGAGTTCTTCCTGTTAACGGAGGAGAAAAGAGGGGGCAAGAACGTGAGTCAGGGGTATAAATGTAAAGCTGCTCCTGGCAGATCCAGAGGCGTTCCCAGGCCAGTGAAGAGACTGTCGCTCCAACATGTCCTGGGTCTTCCCCAAGGCCTCCTACAGGGCAGACATGCATTGAACACCTTCCAAGGTATCCCGACCAGATGCCCAAACCACCTCAAGGGGCTCCTCTCAATGTGGAGGATCAGCGCTTAGTTTCTCCCAGATGACTGCTTCCCACCATATCTTGTGGAGCCCAACCCCACTACAGAGTCAACTCATTTCAGCTGCTTGTACCCACCATCTTGTCCTTTGCAGTCACTACACAAAGCTCACCTCATAGGTGAGGGTAGGAACGTAGATCCACTGGTAAATCGAGAGTTTTGCCTTTGAGCTCAGCTCCCTCTTCACAACAACAGACCGATGCAGAGTCCGCATCACTGCAGACGCCGCACCAATCCGCCTGTCCATCTCACATCCCATCCTTCCCTCACTCGTGAACAAAACCCCAAGATACTCGGACCCTCCAATAGGGACAAGACCTAAACCCCAACCCGGATATGGAACTGCACCCTTTTCTGGGCCAGAACCACGGACTCTTACTTGGTTGGGACAGTGCTGACTGTCTTTACACTCAGCATGATGAACATCACAGCATGATGAAGCCAGCAGAACCACATCATCTACAAAAAGCAGTGACCCAATCCTGCAGTCACCAAACCGGATTTGGATCTATGAAGTGGCTTAGAAATTCTGATTCACGGTTTTACGACCAAGACCTCACTGCTCCTCCTGATCCCTTTCCTCACCACCAGTGTCCAAAACATATGGCTGCAAGTCCAATGACACGACCAGGAAGTCAATCATCAAACTGCGGTCCATGGTGTCCTGGTGCCACCTGCACATGCAGACACCTTGATGGTTGATGGTTAAAGCACAGCACAGCTCAAGGTCAGATGATGGGAGGCGGTTCCCCTAATCTCGCTCTCCAGGCTTTACTGTCGCCGCCAACGTGAGGGGAACAAGGAAATCTGAGAGATGCTCCAATAATCCCTCTAGGAAGTCCAAAAATGGGTGGGTCCACCCACTACCGGGGTTTGTTCACCGGGTTAAACTCCAACTTACAGGGCCTGAGCCGGTGGCCAACAAGAATTACCACTCCTGCCCGTTACCTCTCACTGCTGGCAACGCCAAAGTGTAATGATTTCGAGCCCCTCTTGAGGGGTCTGGTTCCAGAGCCCAAGCCATTGGTTGGAGTGTCAGCTGGAACCTCACCTCGCCAGCAGCTCAGGCTGTTTCCCCACTAGAGGTGACATTCCATGTACTGACAGCTAGCTTCTGCAGCCGAGGGTGAGACGGCCAGGTTCCCTGCTTTTGGCTGCCACCAAACCCCTTTGGGCCCTCCCATGAGAGCTGATCTCATTGGAGGGGGGACCCACAGTGCCTCTTTGGGCTGTGCCCGGGCACCAGATGCTCGCCATAGTGCCCCACCTCCAGGCCTGGCTCTGGTGACCTGCATCTGAGCGAGGGAAAAATGGGTCCATATATGTCGCTTGCCATTTGGGTTACCGAGGAGCTGTTGGTCATGGGTGGCCCTACCATGGCCATAAAAGCCCCCTACAACCTAGCTCCTAGGATCATTTGGACACACAACGATAAGGCGATAGCTCAGAGAGGAGGGGTGTGTGTTATCAAATAGAATCCTTTAGGACTTTTCTGAACACCAAAGAAGATCTCACCATTTCATCAGGAACATGAGTTCACCACTGGAGTCTGTAGCACCAATTATTCTTTCTGGTTGAAGGCCTCTCCTAAAGCCTCTGACCTTCTCACCCTGGAGACGACAGACAAATACTTTTCAAATTGAGCTTCACACAGGAAGCAACCATGACAAAGGAAACACAACACAAATGGCAGGAATATTTAGTAGTATTCACGTAATATTGTGGCCTCTAGGCATCCATGATGTTATGAGACATTATATTACATTACCTTTCACATTGCGTGGAGAGCCAAGCAGACATGCCACGACATTCCATGTGGAAGTGGTAAGTTTTGGGCTTCTTTGTCCTTCTTCCCCAATCCATTAGAAACACTAAGTTTAGAATAATTACATTGGAGAGGCTAACTAGTTACCTCGGTAGGTTGCTATGCTACCAGTGGTCGTCTGTTACGTCCATGCAGAGGTCCCATAGCCTGTGCAATGTGATGTAAAAGAATATTAAGAGTGTAAAACCAGCTATAGGGGTGTTATTGCATGTCTACGGGGCTCTACAACTGCCAAATGATTAAAAATTTTAATCAAACTAATCCGTTTTAAATAAGTTAATAATTACCACTATTTGCAACTATGTCTGAAACGTGCCCTTTTGTACTGTATTTAATGAAAAGAACATAAATGAGGTTTTTATGCATTACCAGCTCCTAATCAACTGAGAATTGTAATCATGCTAAAGGATAGCATCTGAAAGTCTAAAACCCCAGTCTCTTTAATAGCATACAAAGGGTTACTGGGCCACGAGGAGTCATTGTTTGAGTTGAATGCACTGTTTGGAGTGTGGATGTATTTTCTGGGCTTTCAGAGCGTGTTTATATGCAACAAATCATGCTTCCCTGTGAGAGGTACCCTAGTGAGTGATAACACATACTGTTTGTCTTTGTTTACATGGTGTTGAAATTGCTCTGCGTTTGAGGTGTTTGGGTCTGAACAAAGCTATTAAAGAGCGGCAGACACTATTGGGCCCTCGTCTGTCATGAGAGAGAGATGTTAATTTGTGACAGCCCTAGTTCAAACCACTATTTAGAAAGTCAAACAGGTTTTCTATAATCCAACTACAAAAATAATGTTTTTACTGCTATTCAAACACTTGGCAAAAAATCACTTCCCGGTCGCGATCGTGTCTGGAACCAGCTAACCACTATAGAGTAGGGAGTACTGTAATCACTCGAGCAATACTGTATGATGCACATACTGTATCTGTACACACACACGCGCACTTACATCCTCCTTCTTACTCTTGCTCGCTTTGTCTTCGGGTGTTCCTGCAGCCTCAGCTGCTTTTCTCTTGCCCTCCTTCTTTTTCTCCTCCTTCTCTCTGTATTTTTGCATGAACTCTGCAATAAGGTCAGGGCAGTCCAAATTCTCCTCTGGCTCCCATGTGTTGTCCTCACTGGACAGGTAAGGTACCAAAAGAAACACTGATTTAGTTGCAATCCAAACAAAGTAAATACATATGCAAAAACACGATGTAGAAAATATTCACGTAAAGCAGAAGTGTGCCTTTCAAAGAACTGTTCATTATGCATACATTTACCTTTCTACAACAATTACTCACTTTGAGAAGCCTTTCCATTTCAGCAAAAACTCTGCTTTGCCCTTCACCACTCTACGGTCCAACACTTTTTCTACTACATATTCTTCCTCTTCCTCCTCCTCCTGCGATGCTGGGGCTTCTGTAGCTGGTGCCGGCGTTTCGGGCACGACAGGCGGCTGCTGCTGCGGCGGTGGCTGCTGCTGCTGCTGCTGCTCCTCCTCCTCCTCATTGCCCTTTTTCACTGCGACAGCCGCCAGCTTGACGTGAATTGGGAAAGCCTGCAGTGCGTACAAAGAAACAAGACCACAGTTGTAGTTAGCACGTTTCAACTTAAGTCAATGTTTACGTGCAGCATGGCCGGCCAACTATGTTTGAAAACATACCTTCATGTTACACTACACTTTTAGCTCCCTTTTGACCCTTTTTGGTGTTTTTTCAGTATACCGTCCCTCGCCACTCCTTGCTTGGAGGTTCTTTGCTTCACTTTTATTGTTTTTCAAAAATATATGTTTAATTAATGATGTGTTGTGGTTATTGAGGCTATCAACTACACTATCGGTTTTTTTTTAACCTAAATTAAGTATTTCCAAACATAAAAAAGGCTATATGAAGTGAGAAACAAATCTAAAGCGGGCCTAAAGATATGTAGTATTCTACACTGTCAGTAATATTACTGTATTGTTCCGTGAGACACACAAGCAACAGACTTTTATTGCCAGTAGGAATGAGAACAGGATATCTACGATTGCAGCTGTAACCCTAGGCTGAAACTCAACTCTGAACCCCTGACGTCACTTCCTGTCCGCCCCACTTCATCTAGCCCACGGAACACAATTAGAGTAACAACTTTGAGTCTTCTTTACGGCTTTTTGAACTCTTATGTTTACTATGTTAGGTGTTATTTCATGTCTAGAGGACTCAACCCATATTTAGAAGGTTGTAAACAAGTCCAACCCCAACAATATTCCATTCAGAATCCTACCTCAAGGAAACCAATTAATAAACAAGAAATTACGGTCATTTTATTTCTAAAGTGTGCCAAGGGCCAATAAAAAAAAACACTTTGGGCACCCCTTGCTTTTACGGCTCATTGTCAGCGTCGAGAGCTCTGGAAGCCACCTATGGCTCTTGTAGACTACTGAGCTTGTTAGCTTCCTTTGTTGTGAGCAAACAATAGCAATTAAAGAGAGATGGGGAGTGTTACTGGAGCTAACCCGCCATGGTGTGACGTCACACACCAACGACGGTACCCTGTTAGCTTGTCACAATTATTTGTAGCTTGTGAACTTCTTATTGAGTGGTATTTGTAGCGCTTAGTGTATTGTACAATATTACTGCATGCGATTGTTGAAGTGCATTGTGCAAAGCCAAGAGGCGGAAAATGTTGTGGTTGTCTTTCGGTTTCACTCGTTTCTTTGTTAAAAAGTCCTGTTTGGAAAACGAGCAAACCAAGAATGGTAAACATGTAGAGCCGGAGCATTTTTAAAAGCACCGCTGAAATCCCAGCAAAGCAGTGAGGCGACTGGCCTGAAGGCACGCCATGCATTTCAATGCTAAAGGGAAGCAACGTGCGCCGCACTCGCCAGGACGCCGAGCCCGCACGTCCACAGCCAACCGCTGTGAAACATCCACCGTGCTTTTCAAAACCCCCCCGGTATCCCATTTTGGTGAGCGCGGGGGGCACAGAAGAGGCAGTCAGCCCCGAGCCAACATGGCGTGTTTCTCCTCGTCGGACACCCACCGAGGACCTCACCTTATCGGAGAAAACTTCGAAGATCTTGAATGAGCGTGTAGGCCCCGGCAAAGTCACTGGGCTTCCGGCGCTGTTGAGCTAACAGAGGACCGAACTGCAGCAGCCGCGAGAAAGAAATATCGCAGAGATTCAAAGTGAGCTAGCTCCTTTGTCCATCTAATGGCTGGACGCTAAATAATACAATAGCTTCTGCTCTGCTAACAGCTAGCAAAGCCCGTCTACCCGCCAACAGCAACACCGGAAGTGACGCTACCACAAAGCCTCATGGGTAAGTGTATTCCTTTGACTGAATGTATGCCCTCCTCTCGTTTATTGTGGTATTTATTTCCTTATTCCACCACAGTCATTTGAAAAAAAGGGACATTTAAAAAAAAAAAACACTTTTCACTACTTTCCGTCGCTGCGGGCTCTTCAGCCGCCATTTTTTCATTGTAGCCCCGCCTCTTCCGCTACGTAGCCAAGATGGCGACTATTGAAGGGGTTTGTTTTGTAACTTTGATTTCAAAAACAAAGTACGTAGTCCAGAACAAACCTACATCAAGAATGCACTCTTAATACCGTCTTACAAAACAGCAACAAACGTGAAATATATATCATAATATATTATGATAGTTACCTTGTACAAACAAGACAATACCTTGCACATCAATGAGTGTGTTGTATGTACAGGTGTGGACTTGAGTCACGCGACCTGACTTTAGTATGATGACATAAAAATACTTGGGATTTTTAGTGAGTGTGTTGAGTAAAGCATGTCCCCAGTGGATGCATTCAGCTAACGTGATCATTATGATGTAAATTTTAGCAAGACACTACATTTCTGGAGGACTGAGCACACACACACACACACACACACACACACACAGAAAGCAGGACATCAATAGACAGGCAACAACGTTGGAGCATCAAAGGCCCACGGAATCAACATTCTTGGGCTATCGTGAGAAGCAAGACAAGGCGGCACCGAGGTCTGGCAGCTACAAAGCGTGAAAGGAGGTAGGAAGCGCAGATGCAGATAAGATGACACCTGGACTGGCCCGATCGCCATTTTCTCCAGGGGAGGAGGGCCGATTGATGGACACAGCAACAACGAACTGTTGGCAAGACGGAGGCGGAGACTATACTTGGCAAATACATCCCAAAGTATAAAGAAGCTGGGCAGGGAGAGATACTTTGCTCTTGCTGATCTGCTGTCATAAGGCTCATGTAGTTTCTGTGCTGGCAGGGAAAGGTAATTAGCCCAGACGCCTGTTTTACTTTGGCTTGGTGTTTAAATAAATAGCTGTGTTTATCTCTCCTTCTATTTGGATTTATTGCAAATTTCAAATGCATCTGATCGAACACGCTACATTTTCCCACAGAATCTACCTCTATGAATGCATCTATGAACGCCCAATCAGGTTGAAGAACACACAACGAGGGTGTGGATTACGTTTGTGTGACTGCCGGAGGGCGGCAGTGATCGACACCCTGGGTTGTGTCAACATTCGACCTAGGATCAACTTCTGATGTCACGCTTTTCTACCGGATGAACACTTAACTGTGCTTATGACTTGTAAGGACTCGAACATTTCAAGCCCATGACTTTGGACTTGACTCAGGATGTCCTGCTTTGACTGGAGACTTGTCTCCAGTGATGTGCAGATCAATACTGAAATATCAATACCAGCTCTACTCAAATCAAAATATGGAGCGTTTTGATACTTCAGTCATTAGCGGTAATGTTAGTCTGAAACCTTTATTGAAATGTTGACCAAGTAAACACAGCCACGTGTGACTATCCATCCAATCTCTTCCGCTTATCCGAGGTCGGGTCGCCGTGGCAGCAGCCTACGCAGGGAAGGCCAGACTTCCCTCTCCCCGGCCACTTTGTCCAGCTCCTCCCGGCAGATCTCGAGGCATTCCCAGACTAGTTGAGAGACGTAATCTCTCCAACATGACCTGGGTCTTCCCTGAGACCTCGTACCGGTCGGATGTGCCCAGAACACCTCCACAGGGAGGCGTCCGGGGGGGATTCTAACCAGATGCCCGAGCCACATCATCTGGCTCCTCTCAATGTGGAGTCTCTCCCGGATGACAGTGCTTCTCACCCAAGGGCATGCCCAGCCACCCCGTGGAGAAAACTCATTTCGGCCGCTTGTACCTGTGATCTCGTCCTTGCCGGCACTACCCGAAGCTCATGACCATAGATGAGGGTAGGAACGTAGATCGACCGGTAAGTTGAGAGCTTTGCTTTGCGGCTCAGCTCTCTCTTCACCACAGCTGACATGTAAAGCAGAGTCCGCATCCCGGCAGACGCTGCACCAATCCGCCTGTCCATCTCGCGTTCCATGCTTCCCTCACTCGTGAGCAAAACCCCGAGGTACTTAAACTCCTCCACTTGGGTCAGGAGTTCATCGCCAACCCGGAGATGGCACGCCACCCTTTTCAGGGCGAGAACCATGGACTTGGACTTAGAGGTGCGGATTCTAATCCCGGCCGCTTCACACTCAGCTGCGAACCGATCCAGCGAGAGTTGAAGGTCACGGCTCGATGAAGCCAGCAGGACTACATAATCTGCAAAAAGCAGAGACCCAATCCTGCGGCCACCAAACCGAAACCCCTCAACGCCCTGGCTGCACCTAGAAATTCTGTCCATGAAAGTAGTGAACAGAATCAGCGACAAAGGCCAGCCCTGGCAGAGTCCAACCCTCACTGGAAACGAGTCCGCCGGCAATGTGAACCAAACTCTCGGAGAACTGGTTCTAGAGTCCTTGCTGTGCGTCCGATTATAAGTAGCCGGAACCTCTCCACCTTATGCACCAGCTCAGGCTCCTTCCCCACCAGAGAGGTGACATTCCACGTACCACGTGCCTTCAGCCGCCACCCAGCTCGCTTTGCAACCCAACCCTTTGGCCCCTCCCCCCAGTGGTGAACTCATGGGCGGGTGGACCCACGTTACCTTTTCTCGGGCCACCCATGTGTGAATACACAACATTTTCAATGAAATATTTTGAATAATGAACCTGTACTTGAAAGGCATTGTCAGATATGTTACCTGACGAGGGTTTTCTCTCGTTAGACTGTAAACCACCCTGCTACCTCGATATGCCTGGAGGTGTAAATAAAGAAATAACAAACCTGAATTACTTATTAAATTATATTTTATTTTCATTCATACATATTTAGGTAAAATATTAAACGTCTTGTATTCTTCATGCTATGATATGAAATGCACTACTTTTTTACCTTTCACTTTTTTTTGTAAGTATTGGATCAGATCGGTAACTCCGATACCAGCCTGAATTTTCCCAAGAATGGGATCAGACACAAAATCTGTGGTATTGCCCATCACTACTTGGCTTGGACTTGTACATTTCTCCTTGAGACTTGGGATTAAAGACTTGAATCTCGAATCCAACCTAATTTTAATAAGTTATATTAGCTCAACTAACTAGATCAGATATGCATAAATCATCGTTTTTCTTCAAATGAAAAGTCTGCATCGCCTCAACTTGTAAAGAAAGTCAACTTAAATGATCAAGTTTATCCAACTTAAGTACTTGCCTCATTCAAACGTAAATTCTACACTTTTGCAACCTGAAACAATGGCTTCAAAAAATGTAGTTTAAGCTGTAACAGCAAAGCAAAAAGACAGCTTGTAAATTATATGAAAATTTGAACCTGCCTTATTTTACTCTTTATTTACTTTACAGTTGGTAGCAACTTTTGTACCAAAATGTGAGCAATCACATCTGACCAGACATTTTCCAGATATCTTTAGTAGTAGCACAAGTATACATACAGTACACATAACCGAAGACAACATTCAATCCACTGAGCTGCTAATTTAATGCATTTGCCACTTGGAAATGGAGCTCATTGCAGCTCCAATAGCGATTGTCTTCATGTATCTGCACGCAATGATGACATCAATGTGTCAGCAACTGCCCGCAATTAACCATCATTTCTCAACCGCTCATCAAAGCCGTTGATCAGGAACAATTAATGAATGCAAAAGGCAATACGATGCCAATGAAGCCAGCTAAAACTGCAATCCAACATTCAACCCGCTATCTAACCTGGCATCTGATTTTGAACTTTTAGCAACCCACTAGCACTTTGGGCAAACATGACCTTCAACACACAAGGCATACAAAAGGTGGTTTCATTCAGTGTTCCTTCAATAAATACACTGCTCCAAAATATGAGAGGAAGTCTTTGAAAACACATCAGATCTAAACGGGGGGGAAAGGATCTTTTGATTGATGTCATCAGCACAGGACATTATCATCCCTAATGTATCTCTAATTCCTCCACGCCGTGTTCACAGTAGGAGGCACACACGACATTCTGGCTCCACCCCTAACTTAGGTGGATAACCAGTCTCACCAGTCAATGTGTCCACGGCGTATTTACGGTTTGGTCTCAACACTTGTCCTAAACCAGCTAACATTACCAGTCTTGGGCAGTAGACAAGACATTTTATGGTCGGGTCAAGGACTGCTGTTCCATTGTGAAAACAACTGGACTTTTAACATTAGAAAGTTGGAAGCAACAAAAAGTCGTGCTCAGGTACAGTAGCACACCATCTCTTGTAACATATAAAGCATCACATCAAATTGAGCTAAACTGTCAGATTATTTCAAGGCACAACCTGTACCCAGACGCAGTGAACTCTGGGAAAACGGGAGCATGATGCAGGAAACACCAGTTAGTTATTAGCAGAACTTCATCATAGACTATCAAACCCGAAGGGTTTTTAAATGCCATAATGTTTCAATCATGACAGCCTATTTCGATGAGGGGAGCATTGGTGGAACATGTGCCTGGTCTAAAGTTTGCATGATGTTTGCAGTTTTTCCACGAGTTGCTCCACCTTTGGCCTGGATAATGTGTGTCAGCTGGTCCGAGTACTGTCAAGCTGGGCCAAAAACGTCTGCCTCTGGAATTCCACATTGGTCTGAAATATAAAAAGATATGTGGGACACTCTACCCCGCATTAGAAGAAACAACAGGTCTCTCAACTGGTGCACACACACTTTTACCATTCAGGTATTCTCCACGACTGCCAAATATCCATCCTCATTTGTCCGTTCTAAAAAAGCTACATCTTAATATTTGCTAACAATAAATAATACATCTCACTCCCCACATACAGTAGGAGGACTAATGAAGATTATTAGTAACATCATCACCATTCCTACCTCTTGGAAAAGTGCAGACCATCTCTCCATAAAATCCCGAACCCTTGGTTCTTGGCTCCCCACTTCCTGTAGGCCATTTTGTCTGCAATGACGCCTTCATTGTTCCTCTTTTGGATCTCCTGGGGTAGTTCAAGTCTGACTTTTTCAAGACTTTCTTGAGTCTCTCCAACGGGGAAGGATGGATAAAAGTTTGCTTCAGCTCGTTTTGGCTTTTTTTACTCTTCTGGCAGGGAGAACATCTGTAGCTGCTTCACATTTGAAAGAATTTACAGACACCTCACCTTTGAGCTGAGTTCTGTAGTTTCCCATTTTGTACTTCAGTCTCCGTTTCCAACCATAGCAGCCGTTGAAGGAGCCACGCTCAAGGATGCTTTTTGATGAAGGCCTCTGCAAGTGCACACAAATGTGCATCTTCTGGCTACGCTTTGTTTTTGTACATTTCTTCTGCTGCTCTATTCAAGCTATCTGACCTCAGTCGGGAGGTGAGACCTGATACTCGGTGTTTCCCTCTCAAGCATCATATGAAAGTCTTGGAACCGGGAAGTCCTCTGGCCACTGTTGAGTTCGGGACGACGTAGACTCCGGGGATGGCAGGATGAGTGTGTCATCGGATGCAAAAGAACCGCTATCATCCGGGTCAAGGGGAAGAATCGAGATGATGCCGTGTCACTGGCACTGATCGAAGGTGATTTATTCTTTTGCATGTTTGTCACACAAAGTGTTTCTGATCATCAAACACATTTGAATATTAGCCAAAGAGAACACAAGTAAACACAAAATGCAGTTTTGAAATGAATGTTTGTATTATTTACGGAGAAAAAAATCCAAACCCACATAGCCCTGTGTGAAAAAGTCATTGCCCCTGCAGCTAATAACGGGTTGGGCACCCTTAGCAGCAAGAACTGCAATCAAACGTTTGCCATAACTTGCAACAAGTCTTTTACACGCTCTGGAGGAATTTTGCAGAATTGTTGTCATTCAGCTTTATTTGAGGCTTTTCTAGCATGAAGCGCCTTCTTAAGGTCATGCCACAGCATCTCCATGGGATTCAGGTCAGGACTTTGACTAGGCCACTCCGACGTCTTCATTTTGTTTTTCTTCAGCCATTCAGAGGTGGATTTGCTGGTGTGTTTTGGGTCATTGTCCTGCTGCAGAACCCAAGATGGCTTTAGCTCGAGTTGACCAACAGATGGGCGAACCTTCTCCTTCAGGATTTTTTGCTAGACAGTAGAATTCATTCTTCCATCTATCCCAGCAAGCCTTCCAGGTCCTGAAGCAGCAAACAAGCCCAGACCATCACACTACCACCACCATACATTGAAGTGTGTGAGAAACAGTCAGGGAGGGGGCAAATAGTTTTTCACACCAGTGTAGATTGTTACTTTGTAGACAAAAACAAACAATTAATAAAAAGGGGATACAAAACTTTAAAGCTTTGAGTATTTTAGGCAGTTTGTGACCTGCTTGTTGTTCACACCAATTCTGTAGTCTGCCATTGGGTGTGCATCAACAAGTTCCACTTCCTTGCCTGGTGATGTGTTCAAGATACCACCCATTGGGCGTCTTCACTATGAAGATTGACTGGTCTCGCGGTATAACCATGTGGGGAATTTCACAGAACTCTCCCAGTGACCCTCCCAGTGAGCCATGAATCTAAGTCGTCCCACACCAGTAATGTACTCCATAGTGGGTCACATTTTAGCCGGGCACACTGTATCTACATTTGTGCCTCGGCACAGCTCCAACTTCCTTACTAAGAACATCTGAATCTGAACAGTGGAAACATTGGTCACCCCCAAAGCCGGCTTAGGAAATCTAAATGATGGAAAATGCTCTGAGATCTCCAAAGTCAAGATATGCAACGGAGGCCTCAGTATGAACAGGACAGACAGCGAGATCAACAATGTCCTTCAGATCTGTCGAGATCTGCCATGCAGGCTCCTCGCGAGGAACTCTGTGACCAATCAACAGAGGCGGAAATGGGATGAGAGCCCAGTTCTCACGGGCGTTCCCCCAACAGTTTATTTGGATCCAAAACGAAGCGACACGGGATGAGGTCTGTTTGTTTTGTCAGACCACTTCAAGTGGAAAGATGACATTGCTTCATTCAGGTTTTCTTTTACAAACAAGCTGAGACAGCAAGCAAGCAAGTCCTTTGGAAAGATCATGTCAGGGGGAGACCCTGGGCTGACATGAAAATATGAGAGGTGTTGATAAAATAGTTAGATTTTACGCCACAGCAATGGACTACTTGCTCTTCCTCAAGAATTTCTAAATGATCTGCATGAATGTTTTGGGTTCTCCGAGTAAAGGCACCACTCTACCTTCCATAGTTTGAAATTCTGGTCGTTCTGCAGCGCAAGACCAACCAACATGTGACCCAGGAACATTTTCAACAGATCCAGCAATACTGTGAGCAACCACACACGGAATTGCACCTTTGACTGCTCGACTTGACTGCTGTAGGTTAACTCCTTTTGTGTATATATATATATATATACACATATACATACAGTATATACTCCCCCCTGAGCCAGCACCTTATCGTGGTGGAGGAGTTTGCGTGTCCCAATGATCCTAGGAGCTAAGTTGTCGGGGGCTGTCCTGGCCCTGGTAGGGTCACCCGTGACAAACAGGTTCTAGGGGAGGGACCGGACAAAGAGTGGCTCAATAGACCCTGATGATGATTAAAAACAATGGACTTTGTTTTCCCTCCCCCGGATGCGGGTCACCGGGGCCCCCCCTCTGAAGCCAGGTCTGGAGGTGGGTCACGATGGCGAGCGTCTGGTGGCCGGGCAGGAACCCATGGGTAACGTGGATCCCCCATCCCATGAGCTCACCACTTGTGGGAGGGGCCAAGGGGGTCGGGTGCAAAGAGAGCGGGGTGGCGGCCGGAGGCGACGGCCTTGGCGGTCCGATCCTCGGCTACAAAAGCTAGTTGTCAGTACGTGGAATGTCACCTCTCTGCCGGGGAAGGAGCCTGAGCTGGTGCGGGAGGTGGAGAAATTCCGGCTGGATATAGTCGGACTCACTTCAACGCACAGCAAGGGCTCTGGAACCAGTCCTCTAGAGAGGGGCTGGACTTCATTCCACTCTGGTGTTGCCGGCAATGAGAGGCGACCAGATGAGATGGCTCGGGCATCTGGTTAGGATGCCTCCCGAACGGCTCCCTGGGGAGGTGTTCAGGCCACGTCTAACCCGTAGGAGAAGGACCTCTGGCTTCCCTGCTTAGGTTGCTGCCCCCGCGACCCGACCTCGGATAAGCGGAAGAACATGGATGGATGGATGTGAAGGCCCCCTTCCAGTGCCTACGATTTAGTTTGTAGTGCTTGAGCAGTTCAGATCTTCTTGGTAACACTCTTTTGCGGTCTTTGCATCTCCACATGAAGAGGGAGACTGGAAAAACAGGAGATGGACTTTAACCCATGACCCAGTGATTTACACCAGCATGATATGGGCAAATAATTCACTAATCATTTGCGCTCTTGAAAAGCTTGTGCTTGAGGAGGAGGCGCAATTAGTGCCAAAAAGTAGTATAAGAATACTGCTAACTATTCAAGATGTCTTTCTCTGATGTGGATAAAGGCTTTCTTTACAAGCTTGCGTTACTCCTTAAAGGCCTGACCGCGCACAGGTAAACAGGTAAATACGATTCAAGGTACCCTTGAAACATACACCGCAGTTCAAGAGGAAGCTTGCCGGCTCTTCTCCGCCAATCATCAGCAAGAAACGACATGCGTTGACTCGCCTGAATCCGGGTCGCTACACGTGTCACGCGTAACATCAGGCCGGTTTAAGTCACTCTTTCTTATCCTTACAGTTGCTCTCGTTTCCGCGCGGGCGGCTCTTCGGGAAGAGAAAGGCGCTCAACTTTTGTTCATTCATTCATTCATTCTTTCATTTGTTCATTCTTTCATTCGTTTGTCAATTCATTCATTCATTCATTCATTCATTCTTTCATTCGTTCTTTCATTCATTCGTTTATCAATTCATTCATTTATTCATTCGTTCATTCGTTCTTTCATTCATTCGTTTATCAATTCATTCATTCATTCATTCGTTCGTTTGTTCATTCGTTCATTCATTCATTCGTTCATTTATTAATTCGTTCATTCGTTCTTTCATTCATTCGTTCATTCGTTCTTTCATTCATTCGTTTATCAATTCATTCATTTGTTCATTCGTTAATTTGTTCTTTCGTTCATTCATTCATTCGTTCGTTTGTTCATTCGTTCATTTAGTCAGTCGTTCATTCATTCATTCGTTCATTTATTTATTCGTTCATTCGTTCTTTCATTCATTCATTTGTTCGTTTGTTCATTCGTTCATTCATTCGTTCGTTTGTTCATTCGTTCATTTATTCATTTGTTCATTCATTCATTCGTTCGTTTGTTCATTCGTTCGTTTATTCATTCGTTCGTTTGTTCATTCGTTCAGTTCTTTCATTCGTTTATTAATTCATTCGTTTGTTCATTCATCCATCCATTCATTCATTCGTTCATTTGTTTGTTCATTTATTCATTCATTTGTCCATTCATCATTCATTCGTTCGTTCATTCATTTGTTCATTCATTCATTCGTTTGTTCATTCATTCGTCCATTCATTCATTCATTCATTTGTTCATTCATTCGTTTATTCATTCATTTGTTCATTTCTTTCATTTGTTTATTAATTTATTTATTTGTTCATTCGTCCATTCATTTGTTCATTTATTCGTTTATTCATTCATTCATTCATTCATTCATTTGTTCCTCCATTCATTCATTCATTTGTTCCTTCACGTCCTCACTTGATGGCTTTCATTGCCAGCAGCGTCTCTTTTCAGAGGCGATCCACACGAAACAGTTTCAGGTCCAAACTGTAAATGCATGTTATGGCTTCAGCCTGGGTTCACACGGACACGGGTTCCGGCTGACCCGGAAACGGCTTCCAGAGTGGGAAGGTTCTGGTAAAACCGGCTGCTGTTTGAGCAAAACCGCTGGCTTTCCAAAACATGCACGTTCGCGCGAACTGGTCACGTGTGTGAAAATGGCAGCGAGCCGAGGAGAGAAGGTAGCGTGTACAATGCCACCATCTAGCGGTGGCTTCGCAGCAGTGCACGTTTGGACGCCACACTCCTCCGTGCACTTGAATGGCAGAGTTCGGCTTCTCCCCCGAGTGGATGTGCTGCTGACTGTCCCTGTCCGGTTAAAGACGCTCTTCATGTGCAATCGTGGGATTGTGGGCAGACAATAATGTGCTTCATTTGCCATTTCCCCTCCTCTTTCAGGAGGAAACACCCCAAATGCTTTCTTTACATTCACACAAAATACACATCAATACATACACGGTATACACATAATACACACACATAAGTATCCGATACACACGCACTATGCATACATGACCCTACAGTACTCTATGCTTTCTGTGAAATCATTTTGAAAGCTGGAGCCTATCCCAGGTGACTGTGGAGGGAAACCAGGAGGACAGCAGAGTAGCAAAAGTGGGGACTGCAGTTCGCGAAGCAACCGCCAGATGTCGCTAGAGGAGCGCACACAGTATTACTGCTGTACATATTCCAGCTTCTACTCTTTTGGCCAATATTGTCATACTCTGTTCCCCCCTGAGAAATACTATATTTTATTTCAACTGAAATATAGTATTCCTCTGTGACCCCCTCAGATTGCTAATGAAATACACAAAGGAGTCCTGTCCCTTTAAGAAATAGACTTTTAATATGATAAAATTTACTGCTAATCTCCACTCATGGCGGCACACAAACATTCCCACCCCTCCAGAAAGCCCACAGAGCTGTAGACCTGCCCAAGACCGGAAGGGAGGACTTAGTTCACAACAAAAGGGGCATATCTAATCCGTAACAGACAGAAGCGCATTCGTTTCTATGCTAGGGGTGTGCTGGAGCCTACCCCAGCTGTGAGAGTTGAAAAAGCATGACAAAAAAATCAAAACCAGTAAAGAAACAAAGGAAAACAACCACATGACACATTTTAATAATAAGAAGGTCCATCCGTACAAGATGATTGGCAGGACCTCCCAGCCGTCCCAACGGGCGGCATAAATGTCTCTAGGACCTCCGGCCACAGACAAAAAAGGCCAACAAAGGCCAAAAAAAGGCCAAAAAAAGGCCAAAAAAAGGCCGAAAGACAGCAAAATCTGCCCTCAACGTACAATTCCAGTCTTGCTGTAGGAGGAGGAAATGTAGCTTTCTAAAGGTCACAGAAGCCAAGACGGGAAAGACAAGATCGATGCAATCATTATTGCGTCACTCTCCTCATTTGTAGTGCATACACAGTGTGTACAGTGTAGTAATACACATGTAATACAGTGTCTGTACATTCATGCAGCGTACTTGACGCACTTCCTGTATGTACACACACACACGCACACACACACACACGCACACACATTATACTGCTGTAAACATTTATACATACACACACAGTACATTATATATAAATATATATACACACAGTACATTATATATAAATATATATACACACAGTACATTATATATATAAATATATACACACACAGTACATTATATATAAATATATATACACACAGTACATTATATATAAATATATACACACACAGTACATTATATATATAAATATATACACACACAGTACATTATATATATATATATATATACACACACAGTACATTATATATAAATATATACACACACAGTACATTATATATAAATATATATACACACAGTACATTATACTGTTATAAACATTCATTCACACATATGTATACTCATGGTATTATTATAAACATTTATACACACATGTATATACACATTACACTGTTATAAACATTTGTACACACATATATATACACATCACACTGTTATAAACATTTGTACACACATATATATACACATTACACTGTTATAAACATTTATACACACATATATATACACTATACTATTGTAAACATTTATACACACATATATACACATTACACTGTTCTAAACATTTATACCCACAGTATATATAGAAAGTGGATATACTGCATGTATACAGTACAGTACATGTACAGTATGTACAGTATATAGAGTACCCAAAGATTATTCTATTCTATTCCATTGGATGTTGTAATTTCTGCATAGAAACGGAATTCTTTGATTCCAATGTTGAAGGTCCAAATATGACACAAATACTGTATACAAATTATATATTATATATACACAAACATGATAAAGTACAATGGATCTTCCAGTGGGTTGTCCGTGGAATTTTGAGGAAGAAAGCGCTGGAAAAGTCCCAGGCACGTGTTTTTCCCGGATGGTATTCAAGGCTTACGGAGTTCCTTTGTGCAGGTTTGAGTGATTCCCCGCTCCCTTTTTGGATACCGTCTGTTGTTCTATTTGACATCGTCCACAAAAACTACGTTGGGATGAAAAACTCTCTCTTGGCATGCATAATATTCCTATCATATTTCAATCATAACTCCTTTTGGAAAAATCATTCAGGGACAAATTGAAATGAATGATGTGATATTTGTTTACCTACTCGGGAATATTAATTGTATTTTACTGTACCATTTGATTTCTTTTCTTTGGAAGGCACTTGCAAATACAAATACATACAAATAAATACACGATTATTATTATTAACTTATTATTATTAACTACAGATATATACATATATTTATATATTTGCATATACTACACTATACCTACAGATATATACATATATTTCTATATTGGCATATACTATACTACACTATACCAACAAATATATACATATATTTATGTATATATTGACATATAATATACTACAGCATACAAGAAAGTTTCACTTAAACAATAATTAATAATGACAATTAATAACAAGTCCATGTGACAATAAACACAAGTCATTCAAATCCAATAGTACACACACGGAATGAATAAAAAAGACGCATATACTGTATATATACAGTATATATACAGTATATATACTGTATATATACAGTATATATACTGTATATATACAGTATATATACAGTAATATATACTGTATACAGATAGAGAGAATTTATTGGTGAACAATTGAAGGATATATAAACACAAGGAAATAGGAATCCAATTTTGGAGCAAATCAAGTCAAGGAAAGAAAGAACAATATATATATATA
>QODF01000383.1:36494-55455 GCA_024372805.1 Oostethus manadensis
TTACATTACTGTATGTAATATTAGTGTATGTTACTGTATGTCGATCCAATTATGGAACAGAAAGAATGCGTGATTTCAAGAATCAGTACACGCACTTTACAATGTTTGCACAGAAGAAAAGCCCGGAACTACTGTGTACATACAATGTTATGTCTAGTACAAGGAGTACTACACTTACTACTAATTACAAGTAGTACTACACGAAAGTGTAAATACACATAGTACTACATTTACTGCTAAATACAAGTAGTACTACACTTACTACTAAATACATGTAGTACTGCACATACTAGTAAATACACGTAGTATTACACTTACTACTAAATGCATGTTGTACTACATGTACTAGTAAATACACGTAGTACTACACAGACTAGTAAATACATATAGTACTACACTTAGTACGAAATGCATATAGTACTACACTTAACACGAAATACACATAGTACTACACTTACTACTAAATACAAGTAGTACTACACTTACTACTAAATACAGGTGGTACTACATGTACCAGTAAATACACGTAGTATTACACGTACTAGTAAATACCTGCCCCACTGTGTAGTAGTGTCGTGTACCTGGTGTGAAAAGTACGGAGGTTAAGTTGAAATACATTTTGCCTCTTCTTACTCCGTTTGGAACACAGTAGTACTGTGAATTGTACTATTTGATGTATTTCAATGAGTACACGTTCCTTAAACTGAAATGCAGTGAAAAAATGTGGAATTACAGAAATGTGAGAATATTTTGGGGCTTGAATAATTTGAGAAATGTGGAAAAATGACATTTCAGAAGACTTTCTCCACCGGCCCACAGAACCTGTCATGTCATTGCACTTCTTTAGGTTGCTAACCAGAAGGTACACCAGAACTGCTTTGAGAACCCGACCAGAACACGTGAGAGAGGTTGACTTGCCAAAGGGCATGGCGTGCAGCGCAGAGATAACATTCTTGGCCTGGTTGAACACACGAGTGCAGACCTGGTAGGCGTAGAAGATCATAAATAAGATGGTAGCCTAGCATTGAGCTGCTGAAACCTGGAAAGAACCTCGCCATGTTGGCGTCCAGAACTTCCAACATGGCGAGACTCCTTTCTTGTTTGCTTGCTTCACAATCAAGCCAGCACAGCGTTGAGCGAGGGGGGCTCCTTCAGGGACAGGTCCTTCTGCTGAAGGTCTTGGTGGACAGTGTCAGACCAGCGGGTCTGACGAGGATAGTGGTTGAAAGTCCATGATGACACGGGCGGGGTGGTCGGTAGGGCAGCCAAGGACATGTCCAAGCCACCCAACTTAGCACTGGGCGAGCACTGGGAGGATGATGAGCTGCTTGGTTCTTTGGTGGAGCTCCTCCATGGAGATGCGCTCATACCATCGCACACCCTCAATGGTTCTGAGGGAGCAAGACTCAAAGACAAAGTGGATCCGGGAAGCCGTGGTCCTGCAGAGTGGTCAGATTTCTTGTTAAGATGGGGGCGTAGTAGACCCGAATCTTGGTGTGATTGGAGATGTCCTGGAATCTCCATAGTGGTCTTTTCATGACACTGACAGCCGGTCCTCCCCGTTGTTGGCCTTGGGAAGTACACCTCTGGTATTAGTGCCTTTTGGCCCAGGTCAACAAACAAGCCAAAGACTGGTACCATCCCAGACATGCATTACTGTGGTTTTGGACCAGTTAGCATGAAGTTCCAGCTTCATTGTCTCCTCCCTTCCCTAGCTCAGCATATGAGCAGCAGAACATGGTGGTGTTGTTGGCATAGTCCAGGTCGGTTAGGTCATAGTCATCCATTCTGATTCCATTTTAGAGAACAGGATGGAGCCTCCAAGACCCGCCTTCTTCATAAATGGCGGTGTTGTTGCTCCAGGTGAGGTGCTTGCCGAGATATTTCAACTTCCACAGCTGCTTCTCTGATGATCTCCTTGGTCCTTTTCCAGCTGTCATCACGATGCTTTTACTTCAGATATGTGTGATCTCCAAAGAATCACCAAGGATCTCCAAAGCATCTTTATGGCACGCGTGGGACGCTTTTTGCTCGGAATGTGACACATTTTTCAGAACAACAGGAAGCAGAACATGAACACCAACACAGACCCAAGATTCTGTTTGCTATCCGCAAGAATACCTGCATGGGTCTGGCCCTCATTGCACCCATGGGACATGGGGGTGCAGGGAGGCGTGATGGGGGACATGGATGAGTGGAACGTGGCAGAAGATGCCAGTAAAAAGCGGAGTTATGTCTGAAGTCCAGAAGACCAGATGGCAAGAAAGAGCCACATAGAGGGCCGCTGTCTACTTATACACTCCTGACCAAAATACTTGGAGCAGCTGAAAAATGGGAAGAATGTACATTTTGCACTGTTGGATCTGGAGGAGGTTCCAAGTGGAGCTTCAAATGCAGAACGATGAAATTGTAGGGGGAGAAAAAAACAATTTAATGCTAGCAGGCAGGAATGTGAAATTGGCTCAAAAACCCCCCAAAACCGAATAAAACTGTTGGAAACGGAAAAGCCCCTTCCATTCTATTAGATGTTTACATAGAAAATACAAACCCGATACTGTAAATATCCCTTCCGTTGTATTACATGTTTAAATATAAAAATACAAACCCGATACTGTAAATATCCCTTCCATTCTGGAAGATGTTTAAATAGAAAATGTACATTTAAATAGAATTATAAATTGAAAATGCACTTTAAAATAGAAACCACTACTGTAAATATAAATAGGAAATGTACAATTAAGTACAAAGCCAGTACTGTAATTATAAATAAAAAATGTACTTTGAAATAGAATTATAAATAGAAAATGTACTTTAAATAGAATAATAAGTAGAAAATGTACTTTAAATAGAATAATAAGTAGAAAATGTACATTTAAATAGAATTATAAATAGGAAATGTACATTTAAATAGAATTATAAATAGGAAATGTACATTTAAATAGAATTATAAATAGAAAATGTACATTTAAAAAGAATTATAAATAGGAAATGTACATTTAAATAGAATTATAAATAGGAAATGTACATTTAAATAGAATTATAAATAGAAAATGTACATTTAAATAGAATTATAAATAGAAAATGTACATTTAAATAGAATTATAAATAGAAAATGTACATTTAAATAGAATTATAAATAGGAAATGTCATTTAAATAGAATTATAAATAGAAAATGTACATTTAAATAGAATTATAAATAGAAAATGTACATTTAAATAGAATTATAAATAGGAAATGTCATTTAAATAGAATTATAAATAGAAAATGTACATTTAAATAGAATTATAAATAGGAAATGTACAATTAAGTACAAAGCCAGTACTGTAATTATAAATAGAAAATGTACTTTGAAATAGAATAATAAGTAGAAAATGTACTTTGAAATAGAATTATAAATAGAAAATGCACTTTAAAATAGAAACCACTACTGTAAATATAAATAGGAAATGTACAATTAAGTAGAAAGCCAGTACTGTAATTATGAATAGAAAATGTACTTTGAAATAGAATTATAAATAGAAAATGTACATTTAAATGGAATTATGAATAGAAAATATACTTTGAAATAGAAACCAGACCAAAATTCCGTGAGCATCATCACGTTCTTTACTCATCTGCTGACTTTCTATTTTCTATTTCTCCACTGCTCCCGTCTCATTGGAACTTTTTATTGCTGTCTTTGTATGTTCCTGCGTGTTTATGGTTCATTTTGGGAAATGAGCTTAGGCGTGATGAGTTCAAGTCACGCGTGTTGTGTTTCTCCTAAACGCCGTGATTTCTCATCACGGGGGTTTGGGAAGAAAAGGGACGGGAAAGAGCAAAGCGTGGCGGCGAGAGGCGGGTTGGTGGACAAGTTGGGTCAAATGCGGCGTTTTCGGGTGAAACAAAGTTCAAATTAGCATATCTTCGCACGCGCGTGTGTGTGTGTGTGTCGTCTTCGGTGGGGCGAGTGACACCACATTTGTAACCAAGGGAAGCCAACTAATGGTGCTGCTATTGTGGTACACACACACACACACACACACACACACACATGCAGAAAAGGAGTCGTTATGAGAAAATGGAGGAGCTAAAGAAGACTAGAAAGCTCCTGGGGTTAAGGTGGCTGCCCAGACACACACATCACCCCAATTTCTGCCATGGCCTGCATACACACACACACACACACGCACACACACACACACACACACACTGATTGATTCCCATCTGTTAAGTACCTGATAACAGACTGCAAGGCTTGCATGCACGTGAACACAAATTGAACCCTTGAACTGTGTTTAACCCCCTCTTCATTGTTCCTTTGTCCTTCCTCCTCGTCTTCCTCTTCCTCTCGTTCCACCTTCTCAGCAGGACGTCTACTCTCACATGTGGCTATCGCTACACGCTAGCGTGTCCGCGTGCGCTATGCCCGACATGCAACTTGATGTGCCTTTCTGTCCTTTTGCATTTAAACATCCCATCATTCAATATTCCATATTTTTATTCTTTTTCTCTCACTTTTTGAGCACAAAATGGATCAGTCAGTCAACGAATTAAAACAAATGTTGTCCATCATCCTAACACTCGAGTCTTTCTCTTATCTGTGCCTTGTAAACGGACTAAAACATATTCAAACATATGTAAACATATGTAAACATATTAAAACACATGTAAACGTACTAAAACATATTAAAACATATTAAAACATATGTAAACATACAGTACGTAAACATACTAAAACATATTAAAACATATTAAAACATATGTAAACATACGGTACGTAAACATACTAAAACATATTCAAACATGATAAAACATATGTAAACATACGTAAACATACTAAAACATATTAAAACGAAATAAAACATATGTAAACATATGTAAACATATTATAACATATTAAAACATACTAAAACAAACAGTACGTAAACATACTAAAACATATTAAAACGTAATAAAACATATGTAAACATACTAAAACATATTCAAACATATGTAAACATATGTAAACATATTAAAACACATGTAAACATATGTAAACATACAGTACGTAAACATACTAAAACATATTAAAACATAATAAAACATATGTAAACATATGTAAACATATTATAACATATTAAAACATACTAAAACAAACAGTATGTAAACATACTAAAACATATTAAAATATATGTAAACATATGTAAACATGATAAAACATATGTAAACATACAAGAGGTCAACAGAGGCAGCTGAGAATGCATGTAATGGGATGCACCGAGAAATCCTTGTGAAAAAAGCTCCAAAAAGTGCCATCATGTGACTTGCATATTAAGCAAGCTACAGCCACATTCTTATTCTTATTCTTAACAAAGTTACGCCCAAGAACTACTTTACTGGCGTAGTGACACCTCACCATCTCCCACCGGCCATCAAATGTGAAGCTAAGGATTCAGTGATACCAAAGTGAAATCAGATAATAAAGACAAACATAAATCACGTTTTTGTCGTAAAGTGAAATCAAATCTTAAAGACAGCAAGGCGGCTGAGGATCCGCGTACGGGAGGCCGAGGCCCGTCACGGACACTTCCACGAGTGCCTGCAAAGCGACTGCTTGGAAAGCGTCACATCTTTTCCAGGAGGAATTTTCTTTTGGAAAATAAAGGTCATGTCTAGTTAGAATGGAATTTTGAAGAGAAAATATGAGATTATTATTACTTTGATATTTTTTTCCTGCTATTTTAAAAAGGTGTATTTTGTGAAGCCCAAAGGTATGAATGTTTCCCGCCAGCCCGACCACGCCGGCGTTTGCACGATGACCGAGCTGTCCACCTCTGAACTGACCTTGAACTGGGAAGAAGGTCACCAAGGGAGAAGGTTTACCTTCAGGGTCTCCGACTGGATGATGAAGTCTACTCTGCTACTCTCCAAAACCACACACTGGAGTAGAAACGGCCGTTTGTGGACAAACTGCCAGTGAATGCAATGAAAGTGCGGAATTCTGGGAAAAGCAGGAATAGCCACAGTGTCTTGAGTGAGCTGAACATTTTCATGTTGGAATTCCTACCATGGAATGAAAGGGAGAAATGTGGAAGAAGTGCTAATTCCTCAGGTCAAAGGGAAGTTAGGAAACGGGAAAAGTAGAATTGGGGATTTATGGGATGCATAAAATTGTTTGGCAAACGCCTGGAATGAACTTTTCAATGCTTTGGGAAATGGAAAGCTTTTGAAAAAGGTTTTTTCATATTGTCATGCAAAACGTGGAATTACGGAAAATGTGGGAACATTTTTTGGGGCTTGCCAGAGGATTTGGGAACGGCTGACAAATGTGAACGTTATGAACAAAAAGAGACACACGCATTTGAAAAAAGTCCCAATAAAGAATCCCAAGTAGAAAAATGTTGGTGCAGAATAAGAAGTACCCCTCCGTGAATCACGCGGTGGGGGGAAAAAAAAACCGAGTGATCCTAGGAGTCGGGGGCTTTATGCCCCTGGTAGGGTCTCCCAAGGCAAACAGGTTACAGATATGGTTGGTCCATGGAAGGAATACTTTGAGGCCCTTCTCAATCCCACTGACATGCCTTCCGTAGAGGAAGCAGAGTCTGAGGACACGTACGTGGACAGTTCTATCACCCTGGCTGAGGTAATTGGGGTAGTTAAATCCCTCCCCAATGGCAAGGCTCCGGGGGTAGACAAGTCTCGCCCTGAATTTCTCAAGGCTCTGGATGTTGGTGGCTGTCTTGGCTGACACGCCTCTACAACATTGCATGGAAGTCAGGAACAGTACCTCTGGACTGGCAGACCGGGTGGTGGTCCCCATCGGTTACAGGAGTTGTAATGTGGTTTTCGTCCCGGTCGCAAAACACTGGACCAGCTCTACACCCTTGCAAGGGTACTGGAGGGTATGTGGGAGTTTGCCGAACCAATCTACATGTGCTTTGTAGACCTGGAAAAGGCATTGGACCGTGTCCCTCGTGGTGTCCTGTGGGGGGTGCTCCGGGAGTACGGGATTGATGGTCCGCTTCTACGTGCCATTCGGTCCTTGTACAATCGAAGCAGGAGCCTGGTTCGCATTGCCAGCAGTAAGTCGAGCTTGTTTCCGGTGAACGTTGGCCTCCGCCAAGGCTGCCCTTTGTCACCGATTCTGTTCATAATCTTCATGGACAGAATTTCTAGGCGCAGTCAAGGTGTTGAGGGAGTCCAGCTTGGTGACCTTAGGATCTCGTCTCTGCTATTTGCAGACGATGTGGTCCTTATGGCCTCATCAGGCTGTGACCTTCAGCGTTTACTGGAGCGGTTTGCAGCTGAGTGTGAAGCTTCTGGGATGAGACTCAGCACCTCCAAATCCGAGGCCATGGTTCTCAGTCGGAAACGGGTGGACTGTACCCTCCGGGTTGGGAGTGAGGTCTTGCCTCAGGTGGAGGAGTTCAAGTATCTCGGGTTCTTGTTCACGAGTGAGGGAAGGTTGGAGCGTGAGATCGACAGACGGATCGGTGCAGCATCTGCAGTAATGCGGTCGCTGTACCGGACCGTCGTGGTGAAGAGAGAGCTGAGCCGGAAGGCAAAGCTCTCTGTTTACCGATCGATCTACGTTCCCACCCTCACCTATGGTCATGAGTTATGGGTCATGACCGAAAGAATGAGATCGCGGATACAAGCGGCGGAAATGAGTTTCCTTCGTAGGGTGGCTGGACTCACCCTAAGAGATAGGGTGAGGAGCTCGGCCATCCGGGAGGAGCTCAGAGTAGAGCCGCTGCTCCTTCACATCGAGAGGAGCCAGTTGAGGTGGCTCGGGCATCTAGTCCGGATGCCTCCCGGGCGCCTCCCTGGTGAGGTGTTTCGGGCATGCCCNGATACATGGATGTTAATAGAAACATAATAATAATACAACTAAGAAGCGTTGATCATAATGTAATACAATTTGTGGAATGAAGATGCAAGAAAAAATGCTTTGTGATGATGATGATGATGATGATGACAATTTCTGTGTTATACGCTGCCTTGCTAGTTGCTTTATTGATTTTGGATTATTGGTCACATGTTTCTTAGACACCTATTGTAACTGTTAATACGCACACACACACACACACGCACGCACGCACGCACACACACACACGCACACACACACAATGTCGATGGTCCAAATAGGAAGCAATTAGTCTCCGTCAAAGAAAGGAGACGCTGAACTTTGTCAACTTCGACCTCCAAGTGACCTTTGGGAGGTGAGGAAAACAGAGGAGACACCAGGGGGCGCTCTTTAGATGAGTTTGATGATGTGTGTAGGATGGGGGGGTCCTTCCATTCACTGAGACCCCACCTTCCAAAAATATGATTCTCTGGTTTTGATCGTTGGGGGCGGGCCAACGTTTGAGTGGCGGCCCAGAATGGGAGGGTCAGGGGAATTGGGCCTTACAATAAAAAAGGTAAAGAAGAAAAAAAAATGTTGGAATAAATCAGACCAGGCATTTTTGGTGCCTGGAGGACTTCCAGTAAGCAGCTAAAGCCTCCATTGATCTCCTGACACGTTCCAACACTCACGTCACCAGCAGAGGTCCTCCCAGGCATGAAGAACCAAAGCCAATCCCGCAGCAGCAGGAGAGCAACCTCACACATGTCAATCACAATCACAATACAAGCAATACCACTTCACAAGTACTCATTCAAAATGGATCTATCATCTTGTTCACAAATGCATAAATAATCAATAATAATACATTATATTAACCCTAATCTCCTAACCTAATCCTAACCCTAACCTGTAAAAAATCCTAATTTGTAGTCCTTACCATAACCTCTAACCCTAATCCTAACCTGTAATTCTAATCCCAACCAATAACCCTAATACCAACCTGTAATCCTATACCTACACTGTAATCCTAACCCCACCCTCTAACCCTAATCCTAATTTGTAATCCTAACCCTAACCTGTAACCCTAATCCTCTAACATGTAATCCTTAACATAACCTGTAACCCTAATCCTAATTTGTAATCCTATCCCTAACCTGTAATCCTAATCCTAACCTGTAATCCTAACCCAAACCTGTAATCCTAACCTGTAATCCTGATCCTAACCTGTAAACCTATCCTTAATTTGTAATCCTAACCTGTAATCCTATCCCTAACCTGTAATCCTAACCCGAACCTGTAATCCTAACCTGTAATCCTGATCCTAACCTGTAATCCTATCCTTAATTTGTAATCCTAACCTGTAATCCTATCCCTAACCTGTAATCCTAACTCGAACCTGTAATCCTAACCTCTAATCCTAATCCTAACCTGTAATCCTATCCTTAATTTGTAATCCTAACCTGTAATCCTATCCCTAACCTGTAATCCTAACCTCTAATCCTAACATGCATTTGTAATCCTAACCTGTAATCCTAATCCTAACCTGTAATCCTATCCTTAATCTGCAATCCTAACCTGTAATCCTATCCCTAACCTGTAATCCTATCCCAAGTAGAGTATGGTCGAACCAAGCAGGGTAAAATTGTATTGGAATGTTGTAGGGAAAGTGAAAGTATACAAGTAAACCAAATAAGAATCAGGACTACTTGGTGGGACTCTATCAACGTGTTTTTTAGTCAAATGTGGCAAACACTGCAAAACAGGAGCATTGAAGCATTAAAGCAACAGTGAAGAATGACTTTTTGACAGTTATGTGTCCCATTAGGAGTGCTTCTCTGCCCACACTGCTTTGTAAACAAACCCCCACTCCACTTTGTACCAAAGCCTCATCCTCTCAAGAGTCTGGGATTACCGTGAAGACGTGGGCGGAAAACTCTGGTTTCTACAGATTTGTTCCCACGGTTCAAGATGTACGGTAGCTGAGAAACAGTCTCACAGGTTAGCTTAGGTTAGCTTCGATGATGAAGATCACATGACTCGTCAGGCCGTGATCAATCAAAGAGCAGAGGAAACCACAAACATGGAGTCCAGGTGTGTGAAAGGTCAGAGGAAGGCCCCGCCCACTACAGCTGGCGAGGAAGTGGAGAAAGGATGTGTGCTGAGATCAAAGAGAAAGCCTGAGGGTGAGAAACCGCACGTGATTGGACGGCAGGGAGAGGGTGGCGGCATCTGACAAGCAGGAAAAGCGTTTCGCGTTCGACTTGGGCGTTACTGAGAAAAGTCACTCTCGGGTCACAGTGACCTTCAGGTATAAAAGCACTTCCTGTCCCTCACGAAATAAGTATGTCTCATGCGCTACTGTTAGGAATGGAATATTTTCCCTCTGCTTTAACAAGAAATGTTGAATAGCAAGAACAATACTCATACCCTGAGGCGTGCTCAGCTGTCCAACATCTGGTGCCCAACATCCTAACAATGAAAGAAGCCTTTGTGACACACGTCGTGACTCTTTTGCTCTCTCCAGTGCTGGCATTGCAACTACCCACTCCTGTTTGAATTCTCATTTCCCAGCTTTTCGAATAAAAGAATCTTCTGGACCAAAGTCCGCACCAGACTAACGTAAAGGACGGAAAAGTAATTGATAGAAAGTTAACAGTACAGCAGAATACAGACGGACAAACACAACAGAGGAGTGTTTTCCAGTAGCAAACCAAAAGCTGTAAGGATATGTAGCCTTTCTGCAAGGCGGACCGACAATGAGTCAGTCCATGTGAGCGCGAAGGTGACTTGTGGCACGACACAGTGGAGTGGCAAAGTCAAGAAAAAGGCCATTCATTCTCCTATTCATGTGTCAATCATGCACACGCACGTGCACACTTAAACACACATCATGCTTTATGCTTCAGTGGAGTCCACTCCACCCAGTTCCACCATTCCAAGGGTGTGAGTCACTGACATACATCCACAAAGTCACTCTTCACAACAAAAGCACCAACAATAAAATGCAAACGGCAACCGGACTCTTTGAAACGCATGCCAGCTCTGGTGAGAAACACGCATTAATGTACATACACGTGCACGTGCACGTGCGCAGCCCAGAGATGCTCCAACAAACCTGAATGGTCTTTACCAACACACCCGTTAGAATTTCCGCTCCATGCGAGTGACAGGTAGTGCAGGCATCACGGCACATGTGATATCTCCCCAACGCGTAGCGCTTAGTTGGTTCCAGACCTGAATGTGTTCACCATAGAAAACCCCTTCATGGCTTTCTAAATATGTTTTCAACACTATCAGAGCCCTGAACATTCATTGTGTACACCACATTACAGCTCTTCTGCTGCAAGCTAGCGAGCTAACCAGCTAGCCGCAAATGTATTTCTTCCAGACTTAAGAGGCCAAAAGCATACCACTTCCACACAGAATGGGAGGAGAATTTTTTTCACTCCATCATGTGGGATGTCATGGCTGAGTCACCTGTGGTTACTTTTTGGGTGAAAAGCCCAGGACTGTGACTGATTTGACACAAGTCAGCCAAAGTTGGAGAAGTTAGGATGCTCTAAAACCTGCAAAAACAAAGTCTGCTTATGCAGGTCTAATGCTTTTCTGCTTATCCAACTGCTCTTTGATTGCTTGATTGAGCATTTGCTTCACTAGCTTACTATAACATGCATACTATAAACGTTTCACAAAGATAGAACAGTGGGAAATAGCCTGGCTTTCAGATACACACACACACACATATCCTGTATATATGAAGGCGATAAGACCTGATGTAGTAGAACTGTAGTTGTTTATCGTTTACCACAGACATTTACATCCCTGTGCAATATAGATAAATTTCGATCTGCCATGAAAAGGTGCTTTATGAATATAAGTACATTTACTGTACTTGTATTCCTTTGCAGTGCAGCCTCGCCACATCCAATATGGCGGCGACGTATCGCAGCAGGGGGCAAACCCACTCGATGCGGTTCTGGCCTCTCCTGGGCCTGTTTGATGGCCACGACTCCTGCTGCACTGGATTCTTTAAATCCTTATTGCCATTCTTTCTACAGTACGTACTGTAACATAAACATACCGTAGAGATGATATCTTTGTATGGGCCCACAAAGATATCAAATACTTCTTTTCCTTGCAGAGAAGCTGAGATGCTTTGTGTTGAAGTTCTGCGTGCAGGCCTGGGGGGGGGCGGGGCAGTGTGAAGCATGAGGTCATTGCCGCTCGCAAGGGGGGCACCAATCATACACTTTCTGCATACAGTAACATGAGAGGCATTTCTCCCAGAGAAGAACGACTGGAGAATACGACCTTCACTTCAGCTGCACGTGACCTTCATTCAGCACCTAGGCTACGGTCCCGGCCAGCTCCATCTTTGATTGGCTGATGCTTGGCTTTGTTTGGTGCCGCTTGAGGCGTCACCAAGGAAACAGCCTTTTACACTTGGCCGCACGCCACGGGCCCCACAAAACACACCTTTCATTCTCGGCCTCCACACGTCCGACCCACACCTCCCCGTCACTTTTTCACGAGAAAAAGGACACCAAAAAGAGGGCCCCTGGTAAGCGGCCCTCGGCACGTTCTTAAAATAGAATTGGAGAAGAAGACATGGGAAGGTTCCAAGAATGAAGATGAAACTGTCATAAAGTCGTCATGTTGCGAAGACAGTAGCATGGCCTGGAGAAAACGTTACCCCGGACACAAGCGCTATTAATAGTACAGGAAGATGGCATGAGGCACATCTACTGTACACGCGTGCTTCACGCTAAGTTTGGACACCCCTGCTCTGAGGGGTGCTTTTTACATCAAGACAAGAAACGGTACGTGATACACAGATTTATCACACACACACACACACTCCTCTTTGGCCGTGAACTCCGTATGACCCTGACACGAGCCCCGCACGCCCTTCATCACCACGCTGCCATGGCAACAGACCTTTGCACGCGTGGCCCGCACCTTGCGTGCCTTTTTGTGTAACTCCTAACAATACTCGTGTACATTTTATTATTATTATTGTTATGACTTTGATAGGAACTGAGTGCGACAAATCATTGCAGAACATTCTTACTTCAGGTGCTTTAGTAGACATCACAGCACCATCCAAACCACACCACTAGGGGGCAATGTGGACTGTGTCTATCCATCCATCCATCTGGATGTCAGCTATAAGTGTGTATTTGGTTGATACAGTAAGCGTGTACAGTGTTGGTATTAGGCTGTGGTTCCCAATTATTTAATCTTATGCCCTCCCAGGGGCCAGGAATGTTTTTGCAATTAGAAAATGAACGGATATTAATGTACAGTATGGGTACTTACAGACAGTGAAGTGTCAAAAGGTGCATGTGGTAAATGTGTAAGCATCTCGAGCATCCCTGCTAGGACTGGTTTGTTCCTAAAGTGGAGTGTACTGTATTGGTTATGATGGAGGGGTGGCTTGTATGACTCCACTAGAAGCGAATGTGCGGGTGCACATATATGGAGAGACCACCTGATCCAATCATGCCAGAGAAGGGTCAGCAGGCTCACCCTAGTGATGGGAAAGGCCTTTCCTTTGATCAACTCCAGCTCTTACGAATCACTCCCTGAATGCGCTTCGCCAGCGGCGCACTTCCAAGTGAGGAGCTCATTTGATTGGTGAAGATTTGCCACTTGCGCCCGTAGGATGGACGGAGGCGTACTTACGCCAAGCTGCGCTCGGCACGAAATTGCAAAATGCGCCTGAAACAGGCGTTCAGCTGTTGGCTTGACTTCTGCATGTAATAATTCTTGTTTGTAAAATGTCTGGAATGGATGACTTGGATGGACTTTATTTTCTATGGCTAGAGTCCGTTTTGGTTTGAGTGCTGACCTGAAGGGATTAATGATGTTAACCAAGACACGGTTGGAGGTTTCCAATGTCCAATGTCGGATGTTTCCAATGTCAGCCAATGTCCATTGTCTGCTTTCAACTGAGTTACAGTAATGCAACAAGTGGGTGTTTTTTGAGGCCATGTAAATATGAGCTGCTACTGTGTGTGTGTGTGTGTGTGTGTCAGATGAGAGCGTACTGACCACCTGTTCATCTGAAAGCACCCAAGATGTTGCTCTCTTCACGCATGCTTTGAAAGGCACACTGAGGGGGTGTCCCTGCCTGCGTCAGAATAAACCTAATTGATGGGACAGCACAGCCATAGACCTGTCCTGTCCTTCACACGCACAAACGCTGGCCAGCATGGATGGAATACACCAAGCTGCGTGCCAACGTGTGCACCGGGCAAACACGCTTCGAATTTCCAGGATAGACCATCGCTTTCTACCAGGAATGCGCAATAAAGTAGCAAGAGATGACTAGCCTGTTTAGCTGGTTTACCACCACCACGTGTGACTGCGCTGTGGCTGTCTTGAAAGGCCAAACCATTGTTATTATTATTATTCTTACTAATCCTTTATTATTATTCTTACTAATCCTTTATTATTATTCTTACTAATCGTTATTGTTATTCTTACTAATCATTATTATTATACTTACTAATCATTATTATTATTCTTACTAATCATTATTGTTATACTTACTAATCATTATTATTATTCTTACTAATCATTATTATTATTCTTACTAATCATTATTATTATTCTTACTAATCCTTTATTATTATTCTTACTAATCATTATTATTATTCTTACTAATCCTTTATTATTATTCTTACTAATCCTTTATTATTATTCTTACTAATCATTATTATTATACTTACTAATCATTATTATTATTCTTACTAATCATTATTGTTATACTTACTAATCATTATTATTATTCTTACTAATCATTATTATTATTCTTACTAATCATTATTATTATTCTTACTAATCCTTTATTATTATTCTTACTAATCATTATTATTATTCTTACTAATCCTTTATTATTATTCTTACTAATCCTTTATTATTANTTATTATTATTATTATTAATAATAATGATCATTCATAATCATTATTATTATTTTTTAATAATCATTGTTATTATTATTAATAATAATAATAATAACTATCATTCATAATCATTATTTTTATTATTAATAACAATCATTATTATTATGATCATTCCTTATTATTATTATTATTCCTAATCCTTTTTATTATTATTGAGACATTATTGCCAAAAATCCAGGAATATGCATCACGGTATGGGAAAGGTTTTTCCGTAAGGCAAAATGAAAACTGCACAGCTCGCTGATGATTTGAACTTTTTATCCAAAGATGAGCGTCTGACCATCCCGGAGTCGTTGCGGATAAAGACGTTTATTGTCGTTGAGGATATTGATGAAAAGAATAATGAAATGCTGCTATGATATATAAATAGGCTAGTACTTCAAAGAGACCAGAGACCGGTCTGGTACCGGATGGATATCACCCACCCCAGCCTGAATTGTAGTCGGTATTGGATCGGAAAGGATTGATGGGAAGTTTTATTCCTGACCGGACCGGAAAGCACAAGAATGGCGTTTTCCATCCTAACTTATTTCATTGAAGAACGTGCCATCTGCTGTTTGCCAGGGACCGGATTTGGAGCAGAAAGAAAGCTGTTTTTGTGACGGCGTGGAGTCCGTGATGCGCATCTGCCGGCTCCAATGCAGTTAGAAAGTGGATTTATTGCGGGTGTGTGGTTTTGGGGAAGCGGGGTGCAGGGCTTGGGAGGTTCATGAAGAGAATAGATGTGCTTCGGGGTGAAGGGGCTGCCGGTGTGACCGCACGGCGGTGTGTACGAGAACAACAGCCTGCTGTGTGAGGACCGGCCTCGGGCCCTCGGCAGGAATGTGTCAGCCTGCTGATGAATGAAGCCAAGGCCACAGAGCCTCCAGGATGAGCTCCACCATGGGGTCCACCATGGGGTCCACCATGGGGTCCACCTGCCTCCGGGGGGATTTGTGGAAAATCAGCAAGTTCATTTTGACTCATCTTGTACTTTGGATCACAGCTTTTCCACGATAAACATAAACCATAAAGACTTATGATTGTAAATATGAATAAACATAAACCATAAAGACTTATGATTGTAAATATGAATAAACATAAACCATAAAGACTTATGATTGTAAATATGAAAGAAAACTGTTCCCCCAATACAGCCTGAAAAAGACTTTTCATTTGGTTCTCTAGATGGAGACACGGCAACCTTTAACCTCTGCGACTGCTTTTCCAGCATGCTTTGCGGCACTTCTTTTGTAAAAAAGTTGATCAAATTCGGTGTTTGGAGTACTGATGTGGGATTTTCTTAATCCTCATTAGGGTGGATTGTATGAATGATGATCTCATGCATTATTATTCATTATTCACTCAACACATGAATTAAATGTCTCGTATTCTTCATGCTATAAAATGGAATGTTCCCAGACCTTAAAGGAAGACGCTTTCAAGCTCTGGCTTCTCCTTGGCCCTTTTGCTATCCCTCCTGTGCTGCTTTTTTGGATCAGCGTAGTGGAAGAGCGAGAAAGGATAATTCAATGTCCCGTTTGTGTGGGATTTCACAATCCAGCTCCTCACTGGGATGATAAAGCAAGATCTTTACTGGAATGGTAAAGGAAGCTCCTTACTGGGATGATAAAGCAAGGTCTTTACTGGGATGCTAAGGGAAGCTCTTTACTGGGATGATAAAGCAAGATCTTTACTGGGATGCTAAGGGAAGCTCTTTACTGGGATGGTAAAGGAAGATCTTTACTGGAATGGTAAGGGAAGCTCTTTACTGGGATGGTAAAGCAAGATCTTTACTGGAATGGTAAAGGAAGCTCCTTACTGGGATGATAAAGCAAGGTCTTTACTGGGATGCTAAGGGAAGCTCTTTACTGGGATGATAAAGCAAGATCTTTACTGGAATGGTAAAGGAAGCTCCTTACTGGGATGATAAAGCAAGATCTTTACTGGGATGGTAAGGGAAGCTCTTTACTGGGATGCTAAGGGAAGCTCTTTACTGGGATGGTAAAGCAAGATCTTTACTGGGATGGTAAAGAAAGATCTTTACTGGGATGTTAAAGCAAGGTTTTACTGGGATGGAGATTGATTCTCTTGTCCTCACATCTCCTCCCCCTCCAGCCGGGTCAGATAACACACCCGGCCCCGCGTGGCGATGACAAGCCCGCCTCCTCTTCTCACGTTTCCCACCATGCCGTGCTGCTCTCAACATGTGCCGTCACCTCCGTCTGTCCTCCCTGCGACCTCTGCTCTCCGACCTGGCCACGCACACACACGGTCAGGACAGTACCAGGACAAAGAGCAAGACTTGTTTCTGAATGCAAAAGTTCCCCTTTATTTCCCACACCAACATATGCCCTGGAAACACTCCCTTGGTTTGGCTGGGATGCAATACATTCCGTATATTGTTTATGTAGACATAACATATGCATTATATTCCTACTGGGACCTCAAAGTCCCGGCTGGTACCGGTGCTTTCAATTTGATGTTCTTCCTGTCTTATTTTGACACGATAAAAATCAGTACTGTACGCGTGTTTCACCGGTTTAGTGAGAAAAACACAGTTGGACTCACGCAGTGTATTAATAAGTACGCCTGCCGGGGGAACGATTTGCACGTTTTTGACAGAAAAGCACGCCAAGCATTTTATAGAAGGAGCACATCCATGCTAATGCTTTCTATGGTAACGCTCATTTCCTTTTCCCTTTCCATTTCATATCACTTACTACTGATATTAATGGCAGAAGACTATAGCGCACACACACACCCCACACACACACACACACACACACGCGGGCTTTCTGGGAGTGCAGAAGGAGATTGTGGAGCAACCTTGGCGTGACCCCAGGGAAGGTCAGCGAGTCACCCCAGGATGGGTTATCTCCGCTTCACACACACTCCAGCAAACATCTGCATCTTTTCTGTCACTCGGAGAGCCTATCTGATCACACACGGAAGAAACAAGATGACGTTGTGAGTGGAGGTTCTGGGGCTGATTCGAGTTCCTTTACAGAGTCGCTGAGCATGAATTTGATTTTGTGAGAAGAAGAAAGCTTAGCAGGTTCGCAGCCGTGCAGGAGAGGAGATGTTTGTGTAGCATCACCGTCAGCCTTAAGATGATGGAAGCTTGAACAATAAAGAAAGCTACAGTACTTACAACACGTCTTCCTCGCACGCCATAAATGTCAACAAAGGAGACAAATTTCCCCTCGGAAAAGGAAAAAGGGTCTTCTTCTGCTTGGAGGACGGTTGAGCTCCTCCAATCCAGCGTGGAAGTCAGGCAAGGAAAGGTCAAAGAGCGCGATGGTGGCTGTTTGACGCTGCCACGAAATGGAGATAAAGTGATGTCACCTCACCAGCCATGACTCTTCACGGCCACGGCTCATCTCCGACGTGCTAACTTCTGCTCATGACCTCATCGTCTGCCCGCACAAAACAGGCGTTTTTCATATTTGCCAACATTTTATGGACGTTCGGGGTGATTGAAATGATTTGCTTATTTGCTCAGGCAGCCCAAAGGATGGAGATTATTATGAAATATGATATGAATTCATATTCAAATCACACGATATTCCCAATATCATAGCAAACCCACTGGAATATGCTTTTTCATTTGTGGAATATGGATTTATGCCTCCGTCCCGTCCTGTGTGAGGAGGCACGGAATGAAATGACGCTTCCTGGTCTGAACTGGGATTCGACGCCACTTGTTATACTGTATGTCACTGGGAAGATTGGACTAATCTTCGCCATTCCAGGACGCGAGCAGGACTGCGGGCTTGCTAAGACTTGGATTCTGGTCTTTGTCAGCCTCGGCCAGAGAGGAATGTCGGGCCTGATAACCTTTTGCTCCGAGCATTCCTTCTGACCTCAGCAGAAAAACCCGATGACAGACCAAGACAAAGAAAACGCTCGCTTTTGTTTTGTCCTTTTCCCAGAGCGACTCTCAACTTGAAAACAATTTTACATTCACGCTTTACGCCAACGTGATATTTATGTACAGTAAATGCTTCCTGCTCATTCATCTGGCCTGACGACAGACCTACCAGTGACGGAAAAATACTCGGTCCAAAAAAAGAAATAAAACCATCATCAGTCTTATCATTATTATCATTATGTTATCATTATTACCATTATGTTATCATTATTATCATTATGTTATCATTATTATTATTATCATTATTACCATTATGTTATCATTATTA
>QODF01000383.1:55863-68332 GCA_024372805.1 Oostethus manadensis
GTGTGTGGGTTTTCTCCGGGTACTCCGCTTTCCTCCCACATTCCAAAAACATGCATGTTAGCTTCATTGGCCGCTCTAAATTGTCCATCGGTATGAATGTGAGTGTGAATGTTTGTTTGTCTGTATGTGCCCTGCGATTGACTGGCGACCAGTCCAGGGTGTACCCCGCCTCTCGCCCAAAGTCAGCTGGGATAGGCTCCAGCATCCCCGTGACCCTAATGAGGATAAGCGGCATAGAAAATGGATGGATGTTATTATTATTATTATTATAATTATTATCATTTTGTTATCATTATTACCATTATGTTATCATTATTATCATTATTATCATTATTATCATTATGTTATCATTAGTATCATTAGTATCATTATGTTATCATTATTATTATAATTATTATCATTATGTTATCATTATTACCATTATGTTATCATTATTACCATTATGTTATCATTATTATAATTATTATTAGTATCATTATGTTATCATTATTATTATAATTATTATCATTATGTTATGATTATTACCATTATGTTATCATTATTATAATTATTATTATTATCATTATGTTATCATTAGTATCATTAGTATCATTATGTTATCATTATTATAATTATCATTATTATCATTGTGTTATCATTATTATTATTATCATTATTATCATTATGTTATCATTATTACCATTATGTTCTCATTATTATTTTTATCATTATTATCATTATGTTATCATTAGTATCATTATGTTATCATTATTATTATTATTATCATTATTATCATTATGTTATTATTATTATTATCATTTTTATCATTATGTTATCATTATTATTACGCAGTGCTCATAAAAGTCCAGTACCTTCAGCGTCTTCTTTGAGTGACAACAGATCACCCAGATATGAGAATCTAAGACAAAAGTATGCGCGACTGGGAATCTAATCATTGACTTCAAAGAGCAGTTTGTTGCCAAAGGGCACGTGTGCCAACGCCGTGCGGCTGCACAAACAACAGTAAGTGTGATTATTTAAATATATATATATATTTTATTTTCCTTGTGTAAAGAGAAATTGGATTGCTGGGTTTGTGACATGAAATGCAGTGTAAGCCACTGGAACTGTTGCGCTTATTACTGGTAATCCTGGTATTGCTTACCTTTATCAGTGCTAATAATAATAAACCCCAAATGGTTTTGTTGCTATTATTATCATTGCCAATTATTAGTATTGCTGTTATTTCTTGAATTTGTGTGTCTTTGCTGCACTGGTTTGTATCTTGTGGAGCGGGCCTGGGGTGGAGTTGGGGGTTCTCCGTTCATTCAATCAATTGGGGAGGGGAGTTATCAACGCCGTTATCCATGTCAAGTTGGAAAATATGTTTTATATTTGAAATGTCCTGCAAATGTGAGACATCCGCCGAGTGAGGATCGCAGCAGCAACCATCAGGGAGCGGAGCTGCCCCACCTTACACACAAAGAGCAGCATGGAAAAGGAATTTCCACCAACAGGGGGCGACATTGGAATCCAACTCAGGGAAAATATTGAATTATGGAATGGAAGGGAGTGTTTGTGGGAGGGGGGACTTTTATCCACACCGTGAGTTGGGTGTGGGACTACTTTCTTAAAGTGACAGGACTAGAATAAAAACGGCATCACAATGTCGTCTTTAGTTTAGCCTAAACGTGAAGCCGCTTCTCAGTGCTTGTTTTCCCCACCGCAGGTTTACAAGCAAATATGACAAGCAAGCTCTTATCCATTTCTATTAGGCGACTCAGTGTGTACGCTAACAGCCCCGCCTCCTCCCACTGAGACTGTATGACTGACAAAAGGGCTCACTCCCCTCATGCCGTTGTTCTGTGGAACAAACACACCGAGGTGCTGAAAGCACTGCACAGAGTGAACCCTCTTCCTGCCTGTTTGGAGGAAATATATTGATGATCCACAAGTGATTTGATTTGTTAGCGTCCACGAGACTCCTTCACCGCACACACGGTGTACTGGGAGCATTGGAAAGACACAGACTGTATACCAGTTAGCTTGTTGGTGAGGTCAGGCCACAACGGTGTGTGTGTGTGTGTGTGTGTGTGATGAAGTGATGACTGAGATTGCCACCCAGAATGAGTTTTTCCAAGAAAGGAGAGGGTGATGAAGACGTTGAGGAAGACTGTGTTTGCATGTTTGGATATCCCGGAGCTCTCCAAAGGTCGGCAGGTTAGCAAACCACCCGGAAAGCTAACTTACATTCCTCACTCTGTGGGTGTGTGTGTGTGTGTGTGTGTGTGTGTGGGTCAGCTAGAGGCCAGCATGCACGTGAATGCATGAGGCCTGCATGGCTGCCATTGAAATGCAGCCCTTTTGTCAATCGTTGTTTTTCCATTTCCTGTGCAAACAACATGAAATATTCCTGTTCTTTCCAGTGTCATTTCTTAGGGAGTGCTTGTTTATTGCCATGATTGTGTAAGGAATGTGTACAGTATGGAAAAAGAACGATGGCAGGATGTTGAAGTATATTACAAGTATTAAGCGTGCATGCTGGGCTTGCACATGCAGACATCTCGTTAAAACTTTCACTCCCACATATCCTTTAAATACATTTATATTTTATATTACACATATCCTTTTTTACCGTCCTTTCCGGCAGAAGCCAACATCTCACCTTTATGTAAGTGATGTAATAATGATGTAATAACATCATACCAAACACTTCCGTGTATGTAATGATTCCTAATAATCATTTATATATACATAACAATATAACAATGTACATAATAATGTAGTATGTGTATAAATATAGGAATTTTCTTATATATATATATATATATATATATATATATTAGGTCTTCTTATTGTTGTGTGTTAGTTATTATTATATGGTACAAATAAGATATAATATTAGTACAATTCATAAACATTCCAAACATGAAATAATGCATTTATTTTACACTACATATTTGACCAATAATACATACAAAGTGAATCCATTAGAAAGACGGAATACATACAGTAATATTTGTATAACTGTATAATCCATGCATTGACTGACTTTCCAAATGTGGTTCTTAGTCTAAGAAAAGAAGAACTCGTTCAGCAAAGCGTTGGGATCGACAGCTCAGTCTTTATTTGAGGTAGCCATGGTGGAGGTACAGTAGGGTACAGTAGGGTACAGCAAAACTGATAAAACTCAGTCGGTTGGCTCATCATCATAAACGTACAAAACACACTTCGGGGTGCTAACATCAGCGCTGGCTCTTGGGAACGTGACTGTGGCCGACCTTTTCCACCAAACGGGATTAGGAATTAAGATTACTAATAAGATTTGACACTTTGCTAGAAAATAAATAACACTTTTTTCTGCATGGAAATGACCATCTAAACTTCAAGTACAAGCTTCCTCATAAGCAACACTTCCATTTCCCCACACACACACACACACACACACACACACACACACACCTAAAGTCCCTGAGCAGAAGGAATCTGATAAACACAATCAATGTGTCGATCCATCACAACAAATTAGAGAAACTCATCTACAGTAAAGTCACACACTGACAAAGCAAAGGATGCCATCATTTCCATATCTATGTAAATATGCTATCTACTCTACACCTGTACTCTACACCTGTACTCTACACCTGTACACTACACCTGTACTCTACAATCTGCACCTGTACTCTACACCTGTACTCTACACCTGTACTCCCACCCTCCCAGTTTCTTGAGGTTGTACTCCAATTTCAGCTTAACATTTGCTATAAAAAGGAGTGTTTAGATTCAGGATTCTGGAATCCTCCTCTCTTCTCTTCTCAATTGCCATTGTTCATTCGCCACACAGTCCGGGTCTGCCACTAATCAATCATGTTGAAAGACGATCCGCAGAGTGACAAGTTTTGTAGAAATGTCGCCTTTGCATCTCACAGGTACTGTGGTGCATTCAAGGACCGGCCAACAAGTGTTGAGCTGAAAGGAATGGTGTATTTTCAGAGGAAAAACAAGTTGAATTCTTTGATGGAGCAAAATCTGCAGTGCTGTGGAAAGCGGAACCAGAAATACGCAAAGATCCACAGTATGTCTACCTGGAGAGCGGAGTGGGAACTTTTTCTACGTCACGTCTTGTTGCTAACCCGACCCCGCTTTCATTCCAGTTGGCTTCCTGGTTATCATCTCTGTGGCAAACAGCAGGAACGCAGCATCACATGAAGACCTGATGAAAGTCGCTTCTGTCATTTCCAACAATTGAAACGACTCCTCTCGGTCCGGTACCAGTTCTGCTTCTTGTGAGGAAATGCTTTTGTGGCCAAAGATGCTCAAATAGAACAATAACTGACTGCCTGATTGGTATGTGTGTTTTGTATCTCTTACTGAAAGTATCCTACTCTCATTTGCTGGAGCCTATCCCAGTGTGTCTCCCAGTATCTTCCCACGGTGTGTCTGCGAGTGTTGCGCAACTCCAGTTGTGCTATGTGAGTGTGTGTCCAAAAGGCCTTCTATGAGAAGCTGTAAGACTGCAAAGGCACTGAGAATAATAATCATAATAATAAGACCTACCATTCCACACCCATAACTGTTTATTTATTCATCCTTTTGTTGTTCTCATTGTTGTCACCTTAAAAATCGTGTGTAGACTTTCTGACTGTGCGCCCGTGTAAGAAATGCAACAGAACTTCACACGGGCTGCGCGCACTTGCACCCTTACAGTGCACTTAACGTTTCCTAAGTGCCCTCACAGAAAGTGAAAGTTACGTTTGTGTAGAGGTCAAAGTTAACAATGCATGTGTTGTGCCTTTCCCAGTGTTTTTTCGTGGTTTATATGTGAGTTTTGCGCCACTCTAGTTGTGCTATGTGAGTGTGTTTCTTGGACTGAAAAGGCACTGAGCTCATAGGCTGGATGTAATAATAATAATAATATCTAACATTACTATTGTTCATCACAACCGTTACCGTTCTTCTCTCCTTTTTAACGCTTTGCTTGCAACCACTTCTGAGGGTGGTCAGTGTGAGCATACATGATGTTGTACTTCTCACTGTGAGCACACTTACAGCATGCACTCAAGTACTGTAAGTACGTAAGTGCACCAATAGCAAGCATCCTGAGTGCAGGGGTGAGGTCACGTGACTGCTGGCATCCAATCAAGGCATTGTTGTGTGTCAAAGTGTGTGTTTGTTGTGTGTTTGGGACGTCCTACAAGCCCGGAGACGCTTGCGGTGAAGCGGACGCAGAGGATTGGTCCGTGTCCTCCTGATCCTTGTTGCTGGCGCTGCCGTTGGGGTACGCGCCAGAAGAAGAAGAAGAGGAGGCGGAGGAACATGTAGAGGCGGACGTGCCTTCCTTGTCGCGCTTTTTCTGTTTCATGCGTCGGTTCTGAAACCAGATCTTCACCTGCGTCTCGTTCAGCTCCAGCGTGGCGGCGATCTCCACGCGCCGCGCCCGCGTCAAATACTTGCTGAAATGGAACTCCTTCTCCAACTCGGTGAGCTGCCGTGTGGTGAAGTTGGTGCGTATGACGTTGACGTTGTTCATGTCCGACACTTTCACTGCACACAAACACACAACTTACAGTATGCTCTACACTCTACACTACACGTGTACTTTACCACACGCATATACTCCCCATGGATGCACTCTACTGAATACCGTATATGGATATACAATACAGATACCATTCCATTCCATTTTCTTCTGCTTATCCGGGTCCGGGTCGCGGGGGCAGCAGCTTCAGTAGGGAAGTCCAGACTTCCGGTCCCCAGCGACCTCTTCCAGCTCCATCGGGAGGACACCGAGGCGTTCCCAGGCCAGCTGTGAGACATAGTCCCTCCAGCGTGTCCTAGGTCTTCCCCGGGGCCTTCTCCCGACCGGGCATGCCCGAAACACCTCACCAGGGAGGCGCCCGGGAGGCATCCGGACTAGATGCCCGAGCCACCTCAACTGGCTCCTCTCGATGTGAAGGAGCAGCGGCTCTACTCTGAGCTCCTCCCGGATGGCCGAGCTCCTCACCCTATCTCTTAGGGTGAGTCCAGCCACCCTACGAAGGAAACTCATTTCCGCCGCTTGTATCCGCGATCTCATTCTTTCGGTCATGACCCATAACTCATGACCATAGGTGAGGGTGGGAACGTAGATCGATCGGTAAACAGAGAGCTTTGCCTTCCGGCTCAGCTCTCTCTTCACCACGACGGTCCGGTACAGCGACCGCATTACTGCAGATGCTGCACCGATCCGTCTGTCGATCTCACGCTCCAACCTTCCCTCACTCGTGAACAAGAACCCGAGATACTTGAACTCCTCCACCTGAGGCAAGACCTCACTCCCAACCCGGAGGGTACAGTCCACCCGTTTCCGACTGAGAACCATGGCCTCGGATTTGGAGGTGCTGAGTCTCATCCCAGAAGCTTCACACTCAGCTGCAAACCGCTCCAGTAAACGCTGAAGGTCACAGCCTGATGAGGCCATAAGGACCACATCATCTGCAAATAACAGAGACGAGATCCTAAGGTCACCAAGCTGGACTCCCTCAACGCCTTGACTGCGCCTAGAAATTCTGTCCATGAAGATTATGAACAGCATCGGTGACAAAGGGCAGCCTTGGCAGAGGCCAACGTTCACCAGAAACAAGCTGGACTTACTGCTGGCAATGCGAACCAGGCTCCTGCTTGGATTGTACAAGGACCGAATGGCACGTAGTAGCGGGCCACCAATCCCGTACTCCCGGAGCACCCCCCACAGGACACCATGAGGGACACGATCAAATGGCTTTTCCAAGTCTACAAAGCACATGTAGACCGGTTGGGCAAACTCCCACATACCCTCCAGTACCCTTGCAAGGGCGTAGAGCTGGTCCAGTGTTCCGCGACCGGGACGAAAACCACATTGCGACTCCTGTCCCCGAGGTTCCACTAACGGTCGTACCCTTCTCTCCAGCACCCTGGAGTAGACTTTCCCAGGGAGGCTGAGGAGTGTAATTCCCCTGTAGTTGGAACACACACTCCGGTCACCTCTTTTAAAAATGGGGACCACCACCCCACTCTGCCAGTCCAGAGGTACTGTTCCCGACTTCCATGCAATGTTGAAGAGGCGTGTCAGCCAAGACAGTCCCCCAACATCCAGAGCCTTGAGAAATTCAGAGCGAAACTCGTCAGGTATGTCAGTGGGATTAAGAAGGGCCTCAAAGTATTCCTTCCACCAACCAACTATATCCTCAGTCGAGGTCAGCAAGCCCCCGTCCGCACTGTAAACAGTGTGAACTGAGGACCGCTTCCGCTTTCTGAGGCGTCGGACGGTTTGCCAGAACCTCTTCGAGGCCGACCGAAAGTCGTGCTCCATAGCCTCACCAAACTCCTCCCACACCCGGGTTTTTGCATCGACCACCCCCGAAGCCACATGCCGCTTGGCCTGCCGGTACCTGTCAGCTGCCTCGGGAGTCCCGCAAGCCATCCATACTTAATAGGACTCCTTCTTCAGCTTGACAGCAGCTCTAAACCCTGGTGTCCACCATCGGGTTCGGGTCTTGCTGCCACGACTGGCGCCGACCACCTTGCGGCTGCAACTGCGACTGGCTGCCTCAGCAATGGAGGCACGGAATACGGCCCATTCGGACTCAATATCCCGGTCCTCCCTTGAGATAAAGGCGAGAAGCTCTGCCGGAAATGGGAATTGAAGACTCGACTAACGGGAGACTCTGCCAGACGTTCCCAGCACACCCTCACTACGCGTTTGGGTCTACCAGGTCTTTCCAGCATCCTTCCCCGCCATCTAATCCAACTCATCACCAGGTGGTGGTCAGTTGACAGCTGAGCCCCTCTCTTCACCCGCGTGTCCAGAACATGCGGACGCAGATCTGATGATACGACCACAAAGTCGATCATAGACCTGCGACCTAGGGTGTCCTGGTGCCAAGTGCACTTATGGACATCCTTATGTTGGAACATGGTGTTCGTTATGGACAAACTGTAATTCGCACAGAAGTCCAGCAACAACACACCACAAAGGTTCAGGTCAGGGAGTCCGTTCCTCCCATCCACGCCCCTCCAAGTCACACTGTCATTGCCCACATGGGCGTTGAAGTCTCCCAGTAGAACTATGGAGTCCCTAGCTGGGGTGCTACAATATATATACAGGACACAATATATGGATATACAATATATATATACTCTATACCATATACTGGATATACAATATGTATACAGGATACCATATATGGATATACCATATCTATACTATATACAATATACAATATACTGGATATACAATATATATACTATATACAATATGCAGGATACCATATACAGTATGGATGTACAATATATATACAGGATACCATATATGGATATACAACACATATATGTATATGTGTCTGTGTATATTTATATATAATATATGTATATATGTATATATAGTGTGATATCATCTACTTCATTTATATTTATTGTTAGTGTGATATCATCTACCTTTATTTACATGTAATATTAGTGTGATATCATCTACCTTCATTTACATGTAATATTAGTGTGATATCATCTACTTCATTTATATGTAATATTAGTGTGACATCATCTACCTATATTTACATGTAATGTTTGTGTGATATCATCTACCTTTATTTACATGTAATATTAGTGTGATATCATCTACTTCATTTATATGTAATATTAGTGTGATATCATCTACCTTTATTTACATGTAATGTTTGTGTGATATCATCTACCTTTATTTACATGTAATATTAGTGTGATATCATCTACTTCATTTATATGTAATGTTAGTGTGATATCATCTACCTTTATTTACATGTAATGTTAGTGTGATATCATCTACCTTTATTTACATGTAATATTAGTGTGATATCATCTACCTTTATTTACATGTAATGTTAGTGTGATATCATCTACCTTTATTTACATGTAATATTAGTGTGATATCATCTACCTTCATTTACATGTAATATTAGTGTGATATCATCTACTTCATTTATATGTAATATTAGTGTGATATCATCTACCTATAGTTACATGTAATGTTAGTGTGATATCATCTACCTTTAATTACATGTAATATTACTGTGATATCATCTACTTCATTTATATGTAATGTTAGTGTGATATCATCTACCTTTATTTACATGTAATGTTAGTGTGATATCATCTACCTTTATTTACATGTAATATTAGTGTGATATCATCTACCTTTATTTACATGTAATGTTAGTGTGATATCATCTACCTTTATTTACATGTAATATTAGTGTGATATCATCTACTTCATTTATATGTAATATTAGTGTGATATCATCTACCTTTATTTACATGTAATGTTAGTGTGATATCATCTACCTTTAATTACATGTAATATTAGTGTGATATCATCTACTTCATTTATATGTAATGTTAGTGTGATATCATCTACCTTTATTTACATGTAATGTTAGTGTGATATCATCTACCTTTATTTACATGTAATATTAGTGTGATATCATCTACCTTTATTTACATGTAATGTTAGTGTGATATCATCTACCTTTATTTACATGTAATATTAGTGTGATATCATCTACTTCATTTATATGTAATATTAGTGTGATATCATCTACCTTTATTTACATGTAATGTTAGTGTGATATCATCTACCTTTATTTACATGGTTTTTTTGTGTGTGATATCATCCACCTTTATTTACATGTAGTGTTTGTGTGTGATATCATCTACCTTTATTTACATGTAATGTTAGTGTGATATCATCTACCTTTATTTACATGTAATGTTAGTGTGATATCATCTACCTTTATTTACATGGTTTTTTTTGTGTGTGATATCATCTACCTTTATTTACATGTAATGTTGTGTGATATCATCTACCTTTATTTACATGTAATGTTAGTGTGATATCATCTACCTTTATTTACATGGTTTTTTTGTGTGTGATATCATCCACCTTTATTTACATGTAGTGTTTGTGTGTGATATCATCTACCTTTATTTACATGTAATGTTAGTGTGATATCATCTACCTTTATTTACATGGTTTTTTTTGTGTGTGATATCATCTACCTTTATTTACATGTAATGTTAGTGTGATATCATTTACCTTTATTTACATGTAATGTTGTGTGATATCATCTACCTTTATTTACATGTAATGTTAGTGTGATATCAGTTTATGGCTGCTGGGCAACAACACAGGCAAAGTTTTGGGCCCCGGGCCTCAAAAGGCCCACGGGCTGCACTTTGGACCGGGCGGATGTACATTGTCTGCCTCCACAAAGGCTCTTGTCTGATTACTGGATTTTACTGGCAGGAGAATTGGAAAAACTGGTGTGCTGGTTTCATGATGCGTTCGATGTTTCCGGGAAAACAAATGATAGCAAGGAGGTTGGGTGGATGTTACGCAACACTAGCTTGTTAGTACAGAAGTTCATTTAGTGACCATGAATGCCCCCCACCCCCACCACCCTACTGAAAGTATCAATTTCAATAAATAAAGCGGAGCAGTTTTAGAATAAAAGAAGCATAATATGAATAATAACAATAATAATACACTAGCCCTCCCTCACCTGTTTTAGGGGGATTCCTCTTCACCTTCATCCAATCAAAGGTTTGCCCCTGGCCGGCTTGCAGGCTCTCCTCGTCCCCCCCGTCCCGCTCCTGGGAAAGCGGCACCTCTCCGTATCCTCCCGCGGGGGGGATGCTCAGGTAGCCAACATGAGGCGGGTAATGGGCGCCCTGAGTCCCGCAGTAGGCCCCCGCCAAGGTCCCGTAGCTTGGCCCGACGGCCGGGGCCGAGGCAGGGAAGGTTGATTGATGATAGTAGGAGGAGGCCTGCGCCGACTCCTCACTGAAGTACTGAGGATGGATGGCGCTGGGGGGGCCCGGGGTCGCCATGTACTCCGCGTTGGAGGCGCAGGCCTGCTCGGCGTACGCCCCCCCGGCGTTGGCGGCGGGTCCGTTATGATAGGACGGGAATAATGCCCCTTGCAGGCCGTCGTGAAGATGATGCTGGTAGCCATGGTGCTCCTGCTGCTGCTGCGGTTGCTGCTGCGCCGCCCCCGCCGTCTCATGCGAGCCTCCGGCGTCACCGCCGCCGTACAAGTCCACGTTGTAGCCCACCGGCCCGGTGCAGCGCGGGGCCCTGGACACGTGAATGGCGGCCTGGGGGGCGGCGTGGCAGCCCGGCTGCGGATCCAGCAGGGCTTGGTGGTGGGAGGAATAGGCCGGGCTGCAAACAGAATACTGCAGGAAGGAGTTCATGGTGGATGAGTCCATGCAGGTTGGCCGCTCAAGGAGAACAAATGTTTGTGGCGGAAAAACGGATCCTGTTACCCAAAAGAGTTCCGAGAAAAGGAAATTGGATGCGACATGAATAGAACTCTCTGCTGGACGCGTGCGTGCGTGCGTGTTGGTGTCAACCAATGTTGGATGTCAGTAAATCAATCATGCCGGGAAAGAAAAGCTCCCATCCGTCTTCTCCTTCCCCTCCTGGTCGCCTCCCCGGGATCACGTGACCACCGGCGTCACGTCGCCCCGGGTGACGGAGGGGGCACAGCCTCGCCTCTGGCACTGCCTGCGTGCGTGCGTGCGTGCGTGCGTGCGTGCGTGCGAGAACAGGGGGACTTTCGTGCGTGCGATTGGACTTGCGCACGCGCCTCATCCATCACTCACTGTGACACGAGCACGACAAAGAGACTTCAATCAAAGTAGCCCATCAATCTGATATCAGCATGGACGTGTCACTGCAAAGGGAGAAAGGAGCACAGCCTGCTGCCCCCTGATACTGCTGATACTGCTGATACTGCTGATATTGCTGATACTACTCTACTGCTGATACTGCTGATACTGCTGATACTGCTGATATTGCTGATACTACTCTACTGCTGATACTGCTGATACTACTCTACTGCTGATACTGCTGATACTACTGATACTGCTGCTATCTACTGCTACTATCTACTGCTACTGATACTGCTGATACTACTCTACTACTGATACTGCTGCTACTACTGATACTGCTGATACTACTCTACTGCTGATACTACTGATACTACTGATACTGCTGATACTACTGCTACTACTGATACTGCTGCTACTACTGATACTACTGATACTACTGATACTACTCTACTACTGATACTACTGATACTACTGCTACTACTGATAATATTCTACTACTGATACTACTGCTACTACTGATACTACTGATACTACTCTACTACTGATACTGCTGATACTACTGATACTACTCTACTACTCTACTACTGATACTACTGATACTACTCTACTACTGATACTGCTGCTACTACTGATACTACTGATACTGCTGATACTACTCTACTGCTGCTACTACTGATACTACTGCTACTACTGCTACTACTGATACTACTCTACTACTGATACTACTGCTACTACTGATACTACTGATACTACTCTACTACTGATACTGCTGATACTACTGATACTACTCTACTACTCTACTACTGATACTACTGATACTACT
>QODF01000383.1:73703-94945 GCA_024372805.1 Oostethus manadensis
CCCCCCCCCCCTCTCATCTAGAAGGGGGTGGGGAGAGACTTCTATCTCGGGTGGAATTGGAGTGGGGGTGGGCTCATCCCACTTTGGGAACCTTGGACCGATGAGATGCACCGTCTGGATACAAAGACGACGATCCAGCTGATGGGGTGGATGGAGGCCCCAATAAGCTCCTGTGGGACCCCTGCTGGTGACAAAGTTGGACAGCCAAGGCGAGGAGGTAGACTTCACCAAGAACGTTGAACCTGTCCTTGACCACCTCTCCACAGAACAGTCCATTCAGCTCCGCCAAGTGTTTCAGGGCCGAGCATGTCATCTCCTTGAAGGAGAAACAGCCCATCCGCCAAAGGTCCCACTGAAACCCCTTTTGAAAGCTGGATGCCCCGTGTTCATGACTTGCTGCAGAAGACCCTCCAAGCCAGGTTCACCTCCATCCTTGTGTCTGTAAAAGAAACTGTCAGGACTCGAACAACACACACACACACAGAGTACAGGACGGTAACCGTGAAACCATCTGGCTTCACTACGATCATCCATGGAGTCCTACTGGAAGACATGCTACCTCCCTACTTTTCTTTCTGCCCTTTTTAGGACTTTTATCATCAAACTTTTTTCTTTTTCCAAAAACCCCAACAGATTCCTCCAGCACTCGGAACCACGCGGTGCCCTTGTACCCCTCACGAGCACACGGGGGGAGTTTGCTCTCTGCTGTGATCCCTTTATTGTTACAATAACGTGATAAAAGTAACATTTTCAAAAGGGCGGTTCCATCATGAGTCCAAGATCAGGGCACACCCTTTACAGCATTTAGGGGGTCCCAGGAGAACAAAGCGGTAAAAGAAGGGAGTTCCAGGTGCTGGTTCGGGTGCTGCTTGCAGACGCTAATGGAGATCGCTCTTCCGTCCCGCTAACGTTGATCGGCGTGTTTAATCATGTGATTCGGTGGAAACGCAGCAGTGCCGCCGGGACGTCCGTGTCAGGGAGTCAAAAGTTTCCTCTCGACACCAGCGCTGATAAAAATCCACAGCGGACTTACGTTGCCAGGGCTGTTAAGTGGGCGACCTGTCAGACCTGACTTACGCGTTAGCACGCGGCTGGCGGGAATCACAACACCGACGCGGATGCAGCAGATAAAGGCGCAGGGACATCCAGGAGAGAGACATTATTGGAAGGAGCACCGTGGATCCTAGCCTGCCTTTTTGGCCCACACCTCCTAGATGGGGGGTGGCCTGCAGGTCCCTGACCACCTGACCCGCAACGCATTTCCTTTGGAAAGGAAAAAAGAGGGGAAGGCGGATGACCAGGCAAACACTTTCCAACGGCTCCGTTTTCTTTTTGCAAATATCGGTCCGGTTGTGGCGATACGACCACAGAACATGCGGTCCGCGAACATGTGCCCCCCCCCCGTCACTCGCCCGGGCTGGCTTCGGCGGACATCAAAGTATCGGGAGCTTTTTCTTTGGCTTTCTCTTGACTAAATGGGCAGGAGAACCACCGTCGACAAGTTCCATTGCAGCTCGGTTCTTGCGGTGGATCATGTTTGCCCGTTAAGGCCAACAAAGACACGAAGAATGATATTTAATAATAATAATAACGCAGCCTTGCTTAACACCAAACATTCATCCATTTTCTATGCCGTTATCCTCATTAGGGTCACGGGTATGCTGGAGCCTATCCCAGCTGGCTTTGGGCGAGAGGCGGGGTACACCCTGGACTGGTCGCCAGCCAATGGCAGGGCAGACAAACAACCAATCAGACGCTAACGGACAATTTAGAGCGGCCAATGAAGCTAACATGCATGTTTTTGGAATGTGGGAGGAAAGCGGAGTACCCGGAGAAAACCCACACACGCACGGGGAGAACATGCAAACGCCACACAGAGATTCGAACCGTGAACCTCCTGACTGTGAGGCCAACGTGCTAACCACTCATCCACCGTGCGGCCCAACACCAAACATTTGTTCCTAAAATGTCACCCCCTCGTTGAGCGCCCAAAATACCATCATGTGGTCTGACACTGCCAAAGACCGCACTGGCTTGTGCTGGCCTGATGCATTGTGGGCCGTGGGCGCCATTTTGGGGCAGCTGTGTTTGTTGGGAGAGACAGACTCCACGCAGCAAACACGCGGGGCGGACAAAGGAGAACGGCGGTGCCGGACCCCCCTGCGCATGGTTTCTGCAAAGCCAAACACCCCCCTCCCTCCCTTGTTCTTTGTTTACGTCTACTTTGCTAAGAGACGCTGTTGTGGGGTAGAAGTAAGGGAAGTCATGATGAAGTTATTTCCCGTCAGGTTCTGCATGTAAGACTAGAATCACTGCTTGGAAATGCGATGAATTGGATTTACTTTATTCCCGGAGGAAAGTCTGCTTGGGTGGGAGCTCGGACCTTCTGGAGCGTATGAGTGACGGCGACTAACCGCAGCACGCTGGTAAAGACTAAGATGAGAGGACAAGAGTGCTTATTTCCCCCGAGCCCGCGTGAAAACAAACGTTCACTTCCCAGGAAGATATTTGGACGTGCCGAAGCCAAACCCCGGCAGCACTCAAGAAAACCTTACCAGCCGCTTGGAACACCAGCGTAGCGGCGTTCCAAGCGTGCTCAGGGTTAGCCGGAGACCTCCGTGGTGTCACAGCGGCTGCTCGGAGCGTGCGGCCGAATACAGCGCACCTCGCTGGGCCACAGCGGGCGCGTACAGTACGTACGGTAGCGATGTTAGGATATTTCGCCCTCCTTCTCGCACTCCTTGCGTGCAAACTACACGAGTGAAGAGGCAGCTTCCGAACCGGTTATCGGACCCTTTGTGAGGGCGAATGGCGGTGTCTTGTGCGGAGAACACGCGAGCCGGGAAAAGGTGTTGACATTGCCGAGTCCAAAATGTGAGCGAATGCAAGGAAGAGCAGGACCCGGAGTGTGGAATATCCGCGAGCACGCAGATTGGAGGCCTCCGTGGTTCTCCTCGCCACGCAGCTGGGACGCGTAATGGCTGCCGTCGCTCATTGTTTGCATCCCGCTTTGTCCGCAGCGCCATTTTAGCTCCGCGGGAGGAGGGGCGGCAGGTTGCCGGAACATGTGGACTCTCCGAGGCTCTCGCGCGCGCTTGAGAGAGTCCACAAACACCAACATCCTGTTTGCGCAATCGTTCCTGCCGCACCGGACGCCGCGGGAGGGGTGCAGGACGTGCTCGTTCGCGCAAGGACAGCCCACAAAACACTTACGCATGTTTATTCTCATGTTAGTACTCCACTATGAAAATATGTGTAGAATAAATACTTTACATTTCCTGGGAAATTCACTACAATGGTTGGCAAGTCCAGTCGTCAGGAGGACCCAAACCCCCCCTCCCCGCCCCCGCCCCCGGTTTGGATTCTCCAAAGCGGTCCTGCGGTAGCGCGCAGTTCCTGAGAAGTGTGGAGCAAAGACGTAAATACTTTGAGAAGAAAATGCCGGAAGGAAAAAGAACAAATACCTGCCGACCAAACTCCACGTGCTCATGGAAAACATCTTAAGGGCTGTCAGAAAAAAGAAGGACGCTCCTCGGCACCCTTCTTCTTCCTCTTCTTCTTCTTCTTCTTCTTCTTCTTCTTCTGCCCGCCTGCCGGTGTCAGAAGTTGAGGTGCTGGAGGTCGATGGTGCACAGGGTGCTGGTGAACAAGTCGAAGTCCTCCTCGGAGAAGTTCACCGGGCTGTCCAGGGAGCTCTGCAGGCCGGGCGACAAGCAGGCGTCCTCGGGGAAGAAGGTCAGGTCTGGGATCTTGCCGGGCAACGTGATGGGGGCATCGCACGTCCGCCCGGCGGGCACCGCGCTCGCGTTATCGCCGCAGCTCCGGGCCGTGAAGGCCCGCTTGGCGGCAGAGTCCGGGCAGCCAGATGCCGAGGACAGCGCTGTCAGGGCGGGGCGGCTCGGCCGGCCTCCCCCCTCCAGCGTGGGATGCGCATTGTCTGCGCTGTCATGAGTGTGGGCGGAAGATGGATTGCTGCTTCCCGCCTCGCCGTCCGATACGTCCCCGGTGCCGGATGCTTCCAGCGGCTGGCTGGAGTATGGAGACGACGCGTCGGCGCCTTCCAGCGGCTCAAAGCTGCTCGACTCGCCGGATTCGTGGCCTCCTGCGTCGCGGTGGTGGACCGTCTGCCGCTTGTGCTTCATCCGTCGGTTCTGGAACCAAACCTTCACCTGCCGCTCCGTCAGGTCCAAAAGGGCTGCGATCTCCACCCGTCGCGGCCGGCAGAGATACTTGTTGAAGTGGAACTCCTTCTCCAGCTCCAGCAGCTGCGTGTTGGTGTAGGCGGTGCGCAGGCGCCGCGCCCCGGCGGCCCCGAGCTCCAAGCCGGCCGGATGGGGATCTGGGCCACAGGGGAAGAATTATTCGGAAAGCGCTCTAAATTGGGATTCTTTTCCTTCCTGCTATGCGTTTGGTGAACCCGCCAAAACGTGACGACGTGCACGTGCACGGTCTGTTATAATAAACTGCTCATAAAACACCGGAAATTCTTGCTCTCGATATACGAGCAAAGTATGCAGTACAATACAGTACAATACAGTACAATACACTACAATACAGTACAATACAGTACAATACAGTACAATACAGTACAATACAGTACAATACACTACAATACAGTATATATTGCTTTTATATCGTTTATGTCGTCTACATCTATATTACACTAGTACTATATAACATATACACTACATGAAATATATACCAGTACTTCAACAATATATGAAAATATATAACGACATTTGAGTAATATATATGAGATATGAAAATATTATAACGACATATGAGTAATATATATGAGATATGAAATATATAACGACATTTGAGTAATATATATGAGATATGAAATTATATAACGACATATGAGTAATATATATGAGATATGAAATATACAACAACATATGAGTAATATATATGAGATATGAAAATATATAACAACATATGAGTAATATATATGAGATATGAAATATATAACAACATATGAGTAATATATATGAGATATGAAATATATAACAACATATGAGTAATATATATGAGATATGAAAATATATAACGACATATGAGCAATATATATGAGATATGAAAATATATAACGACATTTGAGTAATATATATGAGATATGAAAATATAATAACGACATATGAGTAATATATATGAGATATGAAAATATATAACGACATATGAGTAATATATATGAGATATATATGAGATATGAAAATACATAACTACATATGAGTAATATATATGAGATATAAAAATACATAACGACATATGAGTAATATATATGAGATATGAAATATACAACAACATATGAGTAATATATATGAGATATGAAAATATATAACGACATTTGAGTAATATATATGAGATATGAAAATATATAACAACATATGAGTAATATATATGAGATATGAAATACATAACATATGAGTAATATATATGAGATATGAAAATACATAACGACATTTGATTGATATATATGAGATATGAAAATATATAACAACATATGAGTAATATATATGAGATATGAAAATATATAACGACATATGAGTAATATATATGAGATATGAAAATATTATAACGACATATGAGTAATATATATGAGATATGAAATACATAACGACATTTGATTGATATATATGAGATATGAAAATATATAACGACATATGAGTAATATATATGAGATATGAAATATATAACAACATATGAGTAATATATATGAGATATGAAAATACATAACTACATATGAGTAATATATATGAGATATGAAAATACATAACTACATATGAGTAATAGAAAGCCGTCCAAACAGGAAAAAGTCCAGAACATGTGATCAGAACCTTACATAAACGCTTCTTTCACACTAAATCGCCAAATATTGTGCAGAACACACACGTATGTGTATAAATGCTTTATAAGCATATACACTATATGCTGTATACGAGTATATAGAGTACACAATCACATACACAGTATATATGCAAAATGTATTATTAAAAAGAATGATTTCATCCGTTACATTATTTGATATATTATTATTATATATTTGTTTGTTACTTGTACTTATATCCTAATTATGATTAGCGGTCTGTAATAGGGTATATGTATGGTCGTTTTTTAATATTTGTTGTTTGTCATTATTATGTACTTATTATTTAATGATTGTGTTTTATAAATGAATAATTATACACGGAAATACACTTTTTGCTCGTTTGTAATTATGTATGTATATACCGTAACACACACACACACACACACACATGCTGTACGTGTGTGTGTGTTACGTACAGTATCGGCCTGTGCTACATGTATTATGTGTAAATATATATATATCACATATATATTATACCCAAGCATCTATACACGTATATGTAAATACAGTATGTGTGTGTGTGTGTGTGTGTGTGTGTGTGTGTGTACTCCCCACCCCCCTGTCTTGCACGCCATGATGTGTCCTGCACGAGCATCCAATATGGCCCCCATGCTGGTGAAGGTAGAAGTGATCGTGTACTGCTGGAGCGACAGTATCACATGGGGGTGGGGGAGGGGGTGCGTTATGATTATGATTATGATGATGATGGAGTAAATGATCAAAAGGAAAAAGCACATGCATGATATGCACCCCCACCGTCAACGCACACACGCACGCACACGCCCGCACGCACGCCCGCACGCACGCACAGCCAGAAGGGCTACCGACCTGCGGGGGACTCGATGCCCGCCGAAGCGCACCCGGAGACGGTGCGGGAGGGCGAGGACGATGCGGATGGGATGGCGGGTCCAGCAGCTTTTGGACCTTTTTTGGAGGATTTCTTCTCCTTCATCCAGGGGAACTCGTGCCCCAGCCGAGCCGCCGAGGCGGTGCCGTTCGGGGCAGGGGCCTGCTCCGGCGGGCCGAGTCGGTGGCGCGCCTGGAAGCCATCGGCGGCGTCGTGCTGGCTCCGTGGAGCTGGGGTGCGGGGACTGAGGCTGGGGATGGTGAGTTCGAAGGGAGGCGGAATGACTGTCGACTCCTTGATTGATGAGGTTTGAAAGGAGTCCAGGGCGGCGGGGAAGGACGTCAGGCACTCTGCGAGGGACGGCTGGCTGTTGATAAAACCGATCTCCCTTCCCAATTCAAAATTCATAGCTCCCTCAGACCTCTCCTCGGCGAGAGCGTCGAACAACCCCGTCCCCAAAACCGACACCGACCCGCACGCACGCAGGCACGCAGGCACGCACGCACGCTGCCCCTACCCCGCCTGGAGTCGCACAAGCACGCGTAACGCCGCGGGAAAACGCCGCGGGAATATTTGGCTAGATTTCACTCGCCTATGGGGACCGGGCTGGGATCAAACTGAACAACCGCGGGGCGAAAATGCAGCCGATTCCTGGTCACGTGGGCCGGGAGAGCCAATGGGAGGGCCGGGCCTGGTGGCGGCTCGGACTGATCATTTGCCGAGGAAAAGGCGGCGAACGGGGGCTGGATGGCCAAAACGCCGCCATTGTTTGGCCACGCCGGGAGGCCTAATGGCTGCCGGTTGCCATGTGGACCGAGTGGGCGAACCGTCATCTGCGCGCCGAACAATGGAGCATCCCTCAGTCGGACCTGCTCCTCTTTGGACCTCCGCGAGCTCCCGCAGCCTCCTGCATGGGGAAGCCTCTTTAGCATTTCCACACCCGGCACGCCCGGGAAGCCTCGATATCGGCTATGATGAGGATAAGAATAATAATCATCGTATTATCCAGTATGATGGTTCTTTTGTATCGATGCAGATGTTGATGCAAAGCACACGGCAAACGTGCACGCGGAGGAAAGTACATGCAAACGACCAAGTATAGAAAAGGGAAAGTGAAAGAAGTAGCGTGTGTGGAGCTGCGGGGTCCCTTCCTGCCCCCAAAACTGGCAGCTAATTGCCCCCAGTCACGTGATGCCCCAGTCACATGACACAAGCTGCCGTCAGGGAATCGAGACGCGCCCTGAAATACTTTGGGGGCTGATAGCGGAAGTGCCAAAGCTGCAGAGGTTGTTTTGAGAGCGGCCAGGCAGGCCGGGAAAAAAGCCAGCTCATCAATCTTGAGCCTGACAGCCCCCATCGCCCCCGAAATAACACGCGAGCCCCCCATCTTTTTACGGCGGTTTTGTGACCTGATCCGGCTTCTCCATGTCCTGCAACTTCATAGCGCGCAGAAAAAGACAGAAATAGAGAAACCTCCCTGAGAGTATCCCGACATTGTCTTGGCCCGCCGGTCTGGGGGGAGGGGGGCAGAAACCCGAGTGGGAGTCCGGCCTATTGAGCCCACGAGGAGGCCGGGATGCCAAGACTCACGCTCCCGCTCATTCCACCAGCAGCTCATGTTTTGAAGTATGCTGCAGATCCAAAGCCACTTGAACACAAAGCTGCGCCGCGGATAGCTTAGCATCTTAGCTTAGCATCTTAGCTTAGACTTCTTTGGCCCCCGGCGGGGAGAGAAATGACCAAATGAAGTGTCCGGGTTTAACAATGTGTCACCCGGGCTGTCACGGGACACAAGCGGGGTCTGCGGGAAGGAGATTTTAGCAGTACTTTTAAGAAAAGTACTAGGAAAAATATATGGAGATATGTTTGCTGATGGCCCCGCCTCCCCGACTGTATGACTGACAAAAGGGCTCACTCCATTCATGCTGTTGTTCTATGGAACAAACGTGCCAGGGTGCTGAAGGCAATGCACAGAGTGAACTCTCTTCCTGCGGGAGATGAGGAAACGCAGGCGGTATATATTGATTTTGTGTTTCCTTGCCTCGTATAAACGGAGGAAGTCCTGGTTTTGTTGTCATCCCGGCCCATGAATCTAGAAATCCTAATCTCCCCCGATCTTCTTATTCTTCAAATATTTGCGAGTTCATTTGCGCAAGCACACGTGGCTTCAGTGCTACGTCGGTCTATTTTTCAGTCTTTATGAGGCAATAAATTAGATCCCGTCTCTGCTTATTGGTGTTTTTATTGTCTGTTAGTCCAAGTCAAATGTGAGGGGAAGTACGGTGGTTATTTATGGGACGCTGATTTATGCCTGATGTGCTGGGCTGCTCTCCCGGGAGGACACCAAGCCAAACGGGAAGCTCCGAAACGCTTGACTGGGGGGTTATGAAGTATCGACACACGGGGAGTTACAGTATATAACTACACAAAGTACACTCTCTGTTCAGCCAATATAAGCTGAATGTCGCCAGAATGTGTTCAAGTCCCGTCCACAGTGCTTGGCTTAAATCATTACGCCCCCGAGTGCCGCACGGGCGCCGCTCGCTCCTTTTCTATGCCACTTGTCCTCACTCGCCGTGGGTGTTGTCTAAAGCCCTGTTACCCCGGGGGTGCGAGACCACACTTCTTCTGTCCCAAGCGTGCGCCCCCCCCGGACGGACTAGTCCCTTTAAAGGGTAATATTTCGATTCCCTTCAATTCAAGGACTATGATTTCACTTTTGTCTGCGTTTAATAGCAAAACGTTTGAGGTCATCCGGCTCTTAATGGGGTTTAGACACGGCTGGGGTTTGGATAGCTGGCTAGCTTTCATTGAAGCATGGTTGTGTGTCCTCTGCATAGCAGTGGTGGCGTTCCTGGAGTGTTTTCTAATGATACTACCTAAGGGGGCACAGAAAGGCGGAGCAATACTGGTCCTAGCACAGAACCCTGTGGGATGCCATGCTCGACCATGGGGGTGCCATCAACCATAAATGTCATTTGCTTTCAAGAATGGAGCAACGTAGGACATGATTGCAAACAATATGTAACATATTTAAGCAAGTTCAAGCACAGCTTTTATTTTTGAAGGCTGTCTCAGTTGGAATGTTCACTTCCTTCCACACACAGCACTCGCCACTCGGTGCTTCGTAGCTGCAGTACGGCGACCGCGGGACGCGTCTGACATCAAATCAGAAAGACAACGTTGTGAACTTGGGAATGTTGGTGTTTTATTCGTTGCTTGTTCAAACCCTGTACCTTCAAACACTCCCAACAAAGTAACATTTTTCAGGAATTGCTGGACAGACAACTCTAAACAACAAATAAAAAGTGGCTAAAGGGCAAAGAAAGAAGTCATTTGTTCTTTTTTTCTTCTTTTTCAGGTAATACTCGGCCAAAATAGTCCATTCGCGTGGATGGCCCGTTCCCCGTACATGTCACGACATTTCTGTACAAGGGTCACTGTGGGAACTGAACAACTACTTTTTTAGTACAAGAACTGAAATGTAACTTCAGTACAATCGACAAGAAGAAACACAATGTCGTTTTTCCGTACATAACAGGTAAATGCTAGAAAATTACAGTATTTTTTCCCAGTATAAATACGTGAAGGATAAATAATGATCATACAAAACTGGCTATAACAAATAAATATGTTCTGCTCACATTTGCAAAAGACTCTTTGATTGGAGGAGGGCCTTCCGTCCTCAAAATAAGATTCCATTTTCTTAGTGTCACTCAACCAAATGTAAACTCGAAGTGCAAGAAGGATGCACAGGCGTGGAAAGCCTTCGCGGCTTTCCAGCTAATTTCCAGAACATCAAGGAGCACAAAGTGGGCCAAACACACGTTCAACATCCACACGCTTCCTTTCACAAAGCGTGGATTGTCCCAAACTCCTCCCACAGCTCCGATTCCTGTGACATGCTTTTTTCCTCCTACGGAATATACCCTGTATCCATTTGCAAAAAAACCAAAATCGGTGCCCGCCGACGGACGTGTACCCTTCTAGAATTGAAAGAGAGGGAGAACATGGGCACCCCTACGTAAAGGAATAGTATATTCCCCACTCTCATGTACCCTGTATCCACCATGTGCCAAAAGAAGGAACATTTCATCAACGCAAGCTGCAAACAGCAAACTAGCTTAGCATCGCTGAGTGTCCAAAGGCTAAAGTATGAGTGTGTCGTCCAGGGAAGCTACGCTAGCCTTGGAGACGCATGAGGAGAAAGGTAGCAAAAAACCTTGCCCTCCTCAGGGGGGCGTGTGCTATTCTAGGATGTAGGACATGCCAGTATGTCAAGGGCGTGTCCACACCAACACCACATTTCACCACTCCAAAAAACCTCTCATGTTCATTTTGTCCAATCAGAAGCCGGGAAAAGCAACCCGTTCGGTATCTTTCATCACTCTTGGAAGCCAAGGCCCGCTTCCACAACACAAACCAAAACACCAATTGTTTGGGGTTAGAACATACCTGGGAGGGTTTCTTCCTCTTTGTTATTAAGATACATGGAAAAGGAAATAGAAAACTTTTGCGGGAGGGCGTTGGTAAAAATATGGGAAAGCGGGAGGGTTGACAGGTCTGGCTGGCAAGGGAAATAATAACAATCAATCCATAACTTCTGTTGTAAGATTGCAATAATAAAATCCATAACTTGGTAAAAATTAAAAAAAAATTTTTTTTAATTAAAATTATGACAAAATTATGACAAATTTCTCACGCGGGAGAAAAGGCTTGCGCTTCCAAAAAAGGTGTTGGCGTGGACGTAGCCTGAGTACGGACATTTGGGGCTGAAAAGAGACGGAGGAACGCGAGTCAGTGGTTTAGAAGCACTTCCTGGAGGGTGCAGCTCATCCAGAGACACTCAACAGAGTCAACAAGTAAGCCCGCTCGCTGTGCTCAACCCAACCGCAGCAGTCACTGCTTGCAACACGCATGTTGCGTTCGGAAGGCCGGCTTGAATGGAAATGCGACAAAGCGAGCGGAGCCTCCTCTACTGGAAGCAAAGCTTTCCTTTCTGGGAAGGCCAAACAGCAACAAAGCGTTTGCTTTTGGAGGATGAAGTAACGAGGCTCCTACCCTCACACTTTTATGAAAATAGTGCGTATGGGCCTGGATACTGTATATACAGTATCATGTGATCCGAACCTTCCGTTTGGTGCCAAAGGTGTACTGTTTTCCCTACCGTTTTGTCTAAACGAAGGGCAGGGGTGCTTCTTTCTGCCTTTTACTTTTTTATGACCCATTTTTGGGGGCTGGCAGTCAGGGGACCTTAGACTTGTCCCAACTTTCCCCCCGTAAACGACGCCTCGGGCCCGCAGACCTCATCATAAATACAGTAAAACGTTTACACGGAATCCATGCGATCCGCATCGGAATCAGCCGCATCGGGGCATCCCTTCTTAAAACGGAAGCATGTAGCACACTATGAAAACGGAGTACCGCCACCACCCCCCCCTATATATACCGTATGGACTGTTCTGCGTGAGCAGTCCAGGGTAAATTCTGTGTACCCTTAAAGAGGATAAGTGCTAGAAAGCGGTCGAGAACAAACCACTGAATCGTTCCACTCTGTCTTTTCTCTTTCGCTTACCCCCGGTGTTAGTTAGCTCTGTTAACGAGTCACATTACTTGTTCTGTGTGGTCAGTCTTGGTGTTGGTCCGAGTCCACTACAGGTGAGTGAGCTTGGGTGCTTCTTGGATTCTGCCCTGAGTCGAGGTATGGTGCGCCGACAGCTCTTCGTATGTCGGATGCGTGGGCGGATCACAGGGGCCCTGGGGGACCCCTCCACTCACATGATGCTGGTTTGCGGCCGACACGGGCCCCACACCGTTGTAGTCCATGGTTTGGTGATGGGGAGGTGTGAGGCCAAGGTGGTTCAAGCCGTACATAGAAGTCCCGGAGCCGGGCATAGGTTCCACATAGCTGCCACCCCCCACGTAGAGTGGACTGGCCTGCATGTTAGTGGCAGTCCCAAAGCTGGCATTGCTGGCCTGCACCAGGCCATGGTGAGGATGGGGGTCGCTGTACTCTTGATCTTGGTGGCTATACTTCTGTTGGGGAGGGCAGCCCTTCATTGGGAGATTGGAGTAGGCAGTGGACATGGAGTAAGACACTCCTTGGTGAGCTTTACCAAAGGACGGAGGAGATGGAGCGTCGAATCTGGACCCTCCTCCCCCTCCGCCGCCTATCATGGGGTGCATCGAGTTGAGGAAGCTGGCAGAGGATTGCATGGGCAGAGGCGGTGATCCAGTTGGTGAGGGCCCTCCTGAGCTGGAACTTAGTCCCTTGGATTTCTGGTCCTTTTTGTACTTCATGCGTCTGTTTTGGAACCAGATCTTGATCTGGCGCTCGGACAGGTTGAGCAGATTGGCCATCTCCACCCGCCGGGGTCTGCAAAGGTATCGGTTGAAATGGAACTCCTTTTCCAGTTCCACAAGTTGGCCGCTGGTGTACGCCGTGCGCGCTCGCTTGGACGCCGACGAAGCCCCGCTGGTGGGACTCTTCTCCCCGCTGCTGCCACTCTCACCTCCACCTGAGGCTGCAAAACAGGAAGGCAGACGTTAACGGAGGAAACATACAAAAAGGGAAAGAGGACAAAAAATCCAATCATTGAAGGAGTTAGGCCGGGCTGGTGGGCAGGCAGAGCATATTATTCCCTGATATTAGTTGTCAACACTTCATGGCAGTGGCAGTTATTAAGAGGCAAAGGCGCTGGTGCTGCTCATGGCGAGCTAAATTGCATCTTGGCTATCAAGACAAATGGCCTGCAGCACCTGCAGCTGCAGCCAAGGAACCACCAGCAGAACCACTTAGAGATGGCCTCAGATTCACGTTGCTTCTTTCTCATGCATGTTGCTGCACATGCGGTGCACATCTTTCACCAACATGCCGATGGACGCAAGAAAGAGGAAGCTGGCTTGTTAACATTTAAAACCCGGCAGCCCCCGGAACAGGGGGCAGCGTGGGTGTTTGTGTAGCCTTGGTAACCACTGGACTGCTCCTGCATCGACACGCTCAGGAACATACTCAAGAGCGTCAGCTGAAAGCTCAATCAAAACAATGTAAAAAATAAAACAGGCAAACATTCCGATGGACAAACATCAAAAACAAATCTGAGCTGGAACGCCAGATGGACAGGCGTTCCATCAATCTATGTTCTAATCCGCACCTACGGTCATGAGCGCTGGGTAGTGACCAAAAGGACAAGATGACGCCCCAACAGCGGCCCAAATGTGTTTTCTCCGCATACAGGCTGGGCTCTCCCTTAGAGATTGGGTGAGAAGCACTGTCATCTGGGAGAAACCTGGACTAGAAGTCTGCATTGAGAGGAGCCAGTAAGGTGGCTCGGGTATTTGGTTAGGAAGCCTCCCTGGGGAGGGTTTCAGGGCACGTCCGACTAGTAGGAGCTCTCAGGCAAGACCCTGGACATGTTGGAGAGACTATGTCTCTCAACTGGCCTGGGAACATCTCAAGATTTGCCGGGAGGAGCTGGACTAAGTAGCCGGAGAGATGAAAGTCTGGGCTTCCCTGCTTAGGCTGCTGCCCCCGCGACCAGACCCTGGATTAGCGGTACAAGTTGGATGGATGGATGCAGTCCGAGACCATGGCGTATGTCCTGAAGAGAACGAGAGACAACGTTCACAGTTCTTGCCATGGAAGACAAGAAAGAGGAACAATTAAGGGTCTTCCTGTCGCAGCCACAAACTCGGAAGCATTTGTGTGACTTCATAGAGGTGTCTGGGTGTCTACTCTGGTTCTCCTGATAGTAGTGATGTGGTAGCAGTAACGTCATGATGTTTCATTAGGACTAACCAGGAGGTGTGCACAAAGAACATTAAAAAGCGAAATGAGAAAAGTAGCTATAAAAATGTATCGGTATCACGGTATCGGTCTTGAGAAGGAGGAAGTTGTGGGTTGGAAGAAAAAGACCGTGTGCGTCTCTAATCCCAACACTCATTTTTACAGCATCATGGTCAAGCTAGCAGGGCTGCTTGGAGGGGGAGGAGTGAGCTGCGTGTCAAAGACGGACAATCTTTGTTGGTGGGCTAAGACAGCTTAAACGTGTCTTGTGGAAGCTACAGCATGGAGGATGTAACGCTACCGCTGTAGTATTTTCCACAGAGTACCACCGGAGTATTGCAGGGGAGGTTCGGAAGAATAAACAAAAAGGAAATATCAGGGTTTTAGAAAGTGGTAAAACACACCGTTGCAGGAGGTGCTGCTGGGGGAGCAGTTTTTCTGCTTGGTTGCTTGGCGGGATTCTTTCATCCAGGGAAAGATCTGCTTGGCCAAAGTCGGGTTGGAGGGCAGCGAGGAGGAGGAGGAGGAGGAGGAGGACGTTGAGGATGAGGCAGAGGAGGACTTATTGGGGCCTGCTTTGGGGACTGAAGAGGCTCCAGCGCTGCCACCCGGCTGCTGAGCGGCGGTACTGCCATCGCTGGAGTTAGGGGCCAGTGAGGGGGACGCTTGCGAGCCAGAGTGGTGCTCGGGCGGCAGGGAGGGCCTCATGCAGCTGCCATTCATCTCCTTGTTTTTGGAGAGCTGCTGGTGCCCGCCGCCACCACCCAGCGACTGCAGGGAGCATGCGGAGCGGTGGAAGGAGTCCACATCCAGATGGGGTGCGGACTGGAAGGCCGGCTGATGATGGGACTCTTGGACTTCATAGCCCCCAAAGCCGTTGGCGGCTGCCACCGCCGCCGCTGCCGCCGCCCCCTGCACCTGATAGGACGAATAGCCAGCAAAGAGCGTGGAGGAGTTGTCGTAGTACGTGGTCTTCTGCATGTCTGGGAGATACGGCCGCGTCTTGTTGTGCTCCGGTCCTTGCTGGGAACCACGGCCTGAAGACCATTCGGCATCAGGGGTCACGTGATGCCGGCTCTCCAACGCTCGCCTGCGATGTGACCTGAAAGGTTAGCAAAAGCAGAAACAAGAAATGAGAGAGATAAATCCATCTTCTGCCAATGAAAGGCGCCATGACATGAATAGAAACCAGGGCTTTTATTCCCCTGCCTGCCCCTCCCCTCCCAGACTCAGCACAGCCTGCAGATGCTGCGGTGGAGGGGGCACGAGGAGGGCAAAGCTCTTTCTTCTCACACACACACACACACACACACACACCTCAAAGACAGACATGGTTGTTTTTTTTAATACTGTGTGTGTAGGCTATTTATAGAATATATAGAAGTATACACGTGTGACAAAAATAATATAATGATACAATATAATGTAATATACTTTGTAATATAATATAATGTAATATAATGTAATGTAATATACTTTGTAATATGATATAATATAATGTAATGTAATATGATATAATATAATTGCATAATATAATTTAATGCAATGTAGTGTATAATAATGTAATTATTTAATATAATATGATATAATGTAATTGTATAACATAATGTAATATAATAATATAATGCAATGTAATGTCATGTAATGTAATTGTATAATATAATGTAATATAATATAATATAATGCAATGTAATATAATGTATTGTAATGTAATTATACAATATAATATATGACGTAATTGTATAATATAATACACAGTAATATGATATAATATAATGTAATGTATTGTAATGTAATGATATAATACAATGTAATATGATATAATGTAATTGTATAACATAATATAATGTATTATAATGTAATATAATATAATATAATGTAATTGTATAACATAATATAATGTAATATAATGTATTATAATGTAATATAATATAATATAATGTAATTGTATAACATAATATAATGTAATATAATATAATATAATTGTATAATATAATGTAATGTAATATAATATAACATAATATAATATAATATAATGTAATTGTATAACATAATATAACATAATATAATATAATATAATATAATATAATATAATATAATGTAATTGTATAACATAATATAACATAATATAATATAATATAATATAATATAATATAATGTAATTGTATAACATAATATAATATAATATAATATAATATAATGTAATTGTATAACATAATATAACATAATATAATATAATATAATGCAATGTAATGTAATGATATATAATATCTTCTATCATTTGCACGTGAAGGATCAAAGTGTTCCGTTTGGGTTAAAAAGCTGAGCATGAATAATTTGTATGTTTAGTTTTCTATGTGCTGCCGTGTTGGGCTCGTCCTTGCAGTTCTTGCAGCCTGCAGGGACGCCAAGGTCTTCTGCGTGGTCGTGCAGCTTTAGAATCAAAGCGCGCACAAAGACCCAAACGAAGCCGGTGCTGTTCCTCCGGCTTATCTGAGACGACACAGTCCAGAACTCTCAGCACGTCAGGCCCGTCGGCCGTTGGTCTTGCGCGAGACACGCCGGAACCCGAACGACGCGCTGAGGTCCCAGGCCCAAGCTGGACGAGGACATCCCATAATACAACCGGCAAGTTTAGCCCGAGAAGCGCTCATCCTGACGCCGAGCCCGGCCAGTCCAGTCGGGCTTGATTGGCGTAAAAAAGAAATGGACCGTGCACACCCCGAGGGTGTGTTCGGCCGAACCTGCTCGGCCCGCAGCGGCTTGCTTCCAGCTCCTTTCACGTGCACCTTTCGTTTGGGTCACGTTCGGTGGGGAGGTTCGGCTGCCCAGTTTGCAATATACACAAGGAGTCGGTGTCGTGCACGAGCAAAGGAGAAGGTGTGCGTGCGTGTGGAACAAGCAGCATAAGAGGGTGTGCGGGGGGGGGGGGGGGGGGGGGGGTAATATTAGGGAAGGGTATAAGAAGGGAATTGAACTCTTCCTGAACCGCCGTGCAAGCGAAATCAGCACCGAGCCAGAACCTCCTGCTCCTTCTGCTTTGTTGCGTCAGCGCTCGGCCTTCTTCTTACCTTCCTCACCGCTCAGCACCGGCGCTCCCGGTCCAATCCCGACAGGACCGAGCGAGGCCGCATCACAGGCGAGTCCTCATGGAGATGTCGGTTCGGTGGCCGCGCCGGAGCAGGAAGCCGAGAGGAAAGAAATCCCGGCCTTTCCGGATCCTCGTCGTCTATTTGCTGCACGATCTGGATCTCCGCCACAACAACACCTCTTCCTCCTCCTCCTCCTCCTCCTCCTCCTCCTCCTCCTCCTCCTGGCGCCAGCGGCCGCGGAGGGCGGCGCGCCGGACGCCGTGTGGCATGAACGGATCCGAGGCTCCGGTGCTCCCGGTCGGGCTTACCGGGAACGCCGCCCCCGCGCCCCGATACAATGGCCGGGGATTTCCCGGCTTTTAAAGTTCTTGCGGCGCAGCCCCGCAAAACCCGAGGATGCAAGAAAAGCTCATCTCGTAGCCCCCCCTCCTCCGGGGCTCCACCGTCACGGATGCTCCTTTCTCCGGCTGCCCTGAACGTCTCACCGCATGTCTTCTTCCTTTCTTCCCGGAGCGCGCACGGAACAATCCCGCGCTCACTTGTGTGGACGGAACCGGACCAAAAACACCAACGGAGATCCTTTTGGTGTCGTCGTCATCACCATCCTCATTCTCTTCACGCGCATGACGTCTGGTCACGTGAGCGCACCACGTGGGCCCGCAAAGCCCTGACAACGGCCGTGCCCGAACCTTTTCCGCCACCCAGGAGGACACATGGACCCCCGATGTTACTGATTCTCTTTGGAACGGAAGCCAAATGCAGAAAAAACATTCCAGCCTTTTTTCTTCCCAGGATTTTCGACTGGGAAGTCCTCCGTGACGTCACACAGGGATGTCCAAGGCGCGGGCCGGGGTCCATTTGCAGGTTCTATGCATTGACTTCAACAAGGAAAGGCAGAAACCCAACAACGGCAAAAATGGCCAACTCAGCAGTTACTCGACAAGAATGACAAATCATTCCAAGAATAAAGTCAACAAATAAAGTTTGGAAATCTGCTGTGGGAAAAGTTAGACTGTCCTCCATGAACCAGTAGCATGATGATATTAATATGGTGATGGAAAGAAGTCATATGAATATCGTGACAAAGAAGAGAAAATCATTATGTTGTGGAAGGAGTTGGAATATTATGGGAATAAAGTCCAAATCCAAGGAGAATCAATGGTGCCCGGACGACAAAGTAGCAAGATCGTCCCGTTTTGCATGAACAAAGGAAAACATGCTAACATCCCGTGCATCCCGTGCATGACCCACGCGTGCGCGACTTCTCCCCCCAGCCGTGTAGTACTCGGGCCTGAACTACTACTACTAGTACTACTACTACTTCCCCACGTGGGACCAATAAAGGGAAAACTTAGGGACTTGACTTCAATACAAATATCAAAAATATACCGCAGTGCTTTCTGCACGCACAGCGTGCGTATGCCCAGAGTGAACCCTCCTCCTGCCTGTTGGGAGGAAGATGGCAATGCAGCGTATTGATGATCCACCTCATTTTCCCGCATTTCCAAGCGTCCCGACACACGCTTCCTATTCTGAACCAGAAGTCCGCAAGATCTACTACCTCTAATGACAGAAGGCTTGCATTCCGCCGCTAATCGATTTCAACAAGACCCAAACGACAGGAGAAAAGTGTCATCTCGCAGCCATCAGGCACAAACGTGATAACAACAACATGTAGCAGTAAAAAGGGGATATTTTTCCAAGACATAATATTGGGAAAAACCAACAAGGCAGCAAAGATCACAGGAGCGGAACTTTTTGTGGTGTTAGTAGTTTGGACCTGAAGCAGCCAAGAAGAAAGGCCGGTCTTGAATTTATCACGAGAAACACAAGAAAGTTGTATCATTGCAAAAGTATCAGTGTATGATTCCTATTCGCATCGCTGGTTTATATTTTCTCTCCTTGTATGATTCCTGGCCACACGGTGGATAAATGGGTAGCATGTTGGCCTCACAGTCAGGAGGTTCAGGGTTCGAATCCCTGTGTGGAGTTTGCATGTTCTCCCCGTGCGTGTGTGTGTGGGTTTTCTCCGGGTACTCCGCTTTCCTCCCACATTCCAAAAACATGCATGTTAGCTTCATTGGCTGCTCTAAATTGTCCATTAGAGTGTGAATGTTTGTCTGTATGTGCCCTGCCATTGGCTGGCGACCAGTCCAGGGTGTACCCCACCTCTCGCCCAAAGCCAGCTGAGATAGGCTCCAGCATCCCCGCCACCCTGATGAGGATAAGCGGCATAGAAAATGAATGAATGAATGCATAATTCCTATTCTCATCACTAGTGGGTGTTTCCTTTATGATGTAAGCTAACTCCGAGTGGGAGTGATATCAGGTATCGCCATTTGATATCAGTAGTGGATATGAAGTTAGACTAGAAGGTCCTATTATCATGCGAACGTGTTCTTCAAACATCAGCTGTCAAAGAAAAGCTTCATTCTGATACCATACAGTATATAATGTTCATTCATCCATTTTGAAATACCGCTTATCCTCGTTAGGGTCACGGGGATGCTGGAGCCTATCCCAGCAGACTGTGGGCGAGGGGCGGGGTACACCCTGGACTGGTCGCCAGCCAATCGCAGGGCAGTATTTATTATTATTATGATATTATTTGATATCATTGTACTTTAATAAACAATCAAATAACCATTAGAATGTTTTCCTTTACCTATTTATTTAGTTCAATGTTGTTTATTATGATTATTATTATTCATCGATTGCTTTATTTACGTGACAAGACGCGTTCTTAATATCAACATTTCAATTTAGTTCTTTGTTTCCTGCTATAAAATTCAATCAAACGCGCTTGCGGTTTACGTTTGGTAGAAGTCAAGAATGGCGAGGAAGCAAACAAGACAGCAGGATAATAAAAATATTCTCCCAGTCAAAGCCGGATTGTGTGTGCAAACACAGTACAGTGTATGAATTATGAATCATCCATCATAAGGTTGCACGAGGGCCAATAAGAAAAGAGAAACTCACCGAGAGACTTCCCTCTACGTCCTGGTGCCGGGATGGGGAAGATGGGGAAGATGGGGAAGATGGGGAAGGGTGGCCCCCACAAGCCTCCGGAGGACTGCAGCCCACGGGGAGGGAAAAAAAGTTCCACATTCAATACAGAACATTGGGTTTCATCTGGGAGACATATATATCCGAGAAATATCTTTCTATATCCGAAGCGCTGACGATCAGGATGCACAGCAGAATATCTGTGGATGGAAAACACATCCAGGCACTGTCAGGTCCTCTCCGATGGTGCTGGTGCAGACCGCAAACCGCGTGTCACGCAGAACCCGTCCAAGTACGCGGCACGGCCCTCAGGATTTCTGTGTGTTTATAATAATTCATACAAACTTTTGTACTGCTAAGCATTTGACACGAGGATGCACAGACGTAGAAAGAAGCTAGACTTATTTAAACCATTAATAATAATAATCACAGAGCTCAAAGGCACGCGGGTAGAAATGCCGTGCAATGAGAAAAATATGTATTTGCTACATGAAGATATGATCAGTCGTTAGTGTGATTGCATTTGTGTATTTGCTGAGGTTTAGTGAGTCATAAAAGAGGCCCAATTGGCCACCAAATCCAGTCCTCCATCTTGGACTTCCTGGCGCCCCAAAGTCTTCAAGCAACAAGCGAGCCTCCTCC
>QODF01000016.1:9356-125063 GCA_024372805.1 Oostethus manadensis
ATCGAAATGTGGCGCAACAAAATTCATAATAAACGCAGTCAAATGTCAAGGGAGACTCATTTGGATTATGAAGTCTCCCTTGGCAAAGAAATTTTGCTCAGCATTTAAAGGCAGCTTGACTCCCATTCAGCTGTTATGATGCTGGACAAGACAAAAAAATAAAATAAAAAGAAAAAGAAACACAATTGCAGAACTGAACCATGCTGGGAATCTCCAATAGGTAAACAGCTTGGTGTGGAGAAATCAAATGTGGGAGCAATTATTACAAAATGGAAGACATACAAGTGCGTAATCTCCCTCGATCTGGGGTTCCACGAAAGATCTCACCCCAAGGGGTCAAAATGATCACAAGAACGGGGAGCGAAAATCCCAGAACCACACGGGGGTAACAAAGGCTACCATCAGTAACACACAACATCACCAGGGACTGAAATCCTGCAGTGACAGACGTGTCTCCCCCAGCTAAGCCAGTACATGTCCGGGCCCGTCTGAAGTTTGCTAGAGAGCATTTGGATGCTCCACAAGAAGATTGGGAGAATGTCATATGGTCAGATGACACCAAAATATAACTTTTAGGTAAAAACTCAACTTGTCATGTTTGGAGGAAAAAGAAGGCTGAGTTGCATCCAAAGAACACAATACCTACTGTGAAGCATGGGGGTGGAAACATTATGCTTTAGGGCTGTTTTTCTGCTAGGGGACCAGGATGACTGATCATGTAAAGGAAAGAACGAATAGGGCCATGTATTGTGATATTTTGAGTAAAAACCTCCTATCAGCAAGGGCATTGAAGATGAAACATGGCTGGGTCTTTCAACATGACAATGATCCCAACCACACCGCTCGGGCAATAAAGGAGTGGCTTTGTAAGAAGCATTTCAAGGTCCTGGAGTTTTTCTATGGGGTTGAGTTCGGGAGCCAGAGTCCCGAACTCAACCCCATAGAAAAACTTTGGAGGGAGTTGAAAATTCATGTTGCCCAGCAACAGCCCCAAAACATCACTGCTCTAGAGGAGATCTGCATGGAGGAATGGGCCAAACTACCAGCAACAGTGTGTAAAAAAACTTGTGGAGACTTACAGAAAACATTTGACCTCTTTCTTTGCCAACAAAGGTTATTGAAAAAAGCACTGAGATGAACTTTTATTTTTGGCCAAATATTTAATTTCCACCATAATTTGATTATAAAATTCTTAAAAATCAGACCATGTGATTTTAAGAGTACCTATGATAAAAATGACAGCCCCTCTCATCGTTTTAAGTGTTAGAAATAGCACAATTGGTGGCTGACTAAATACCTTTCTGCCCCACTGTAGCCCTGCCCACTTTTCTTGCTCACCATCATGGCAAACTTCTGTTATGTCTTCAATGGTGGGCTGTCCATGCTCGAAAACCATTAAAAGTGACGGTGTTGTAAGGAGGAATGGTCGAAGATACTGTCAACCGGAATCCAGAGCCTCATTGGAAGTGTGTAGAGGCCGTTATGTCTGCAAAAGAAGGATCTACTAAATAATGATGCAGTTTTTCTGTTGGGCTTCCCAAATTTATGCACATACCTAATTTGGTTTACTTATTGCACACTTTCTGTAAATGATGATGAATTCATTTCACTTCTCAAATATCACTGTGTTGGTCTGCTCTTGGGTATATTTAACTGAAATTGCTGATCCAAACAACTAATGATTAATAAAGGAAAATCTTGAAAATGATCAGGGGTGCCCAAACTTTTGCATACCACTAACTACTGGCGTTGCCACCCACATCATGGGGCTGCACATTATTAGCATTACTAACATTGCATAATTTCCCATGTTTACCACATCTGGTTCTAAATGTTCCCCTGAGTAAAAACACTTGCACTGGCGCTAAGGGTGTCCCAATCCGATACTGGTCGGGGATATCAGGCCGGTATTAGAAAGTGTGCGATTATAACTCCAAACGTGTTGTGCACAAGTTTCCCACGGTGGCACAGAACTAGGGGAAGTTGAATACCACCAAACTCAACGTGCATTTGAAGCAACATCATACGGGAAACTCCAACAGACTAGAAGTCATTAGCAATAAGAAAAAAGATGACCAGCCCCCGTCGCTGGTGAGTAAGGTCAGGTTTATTTTGTTTTATGCCCACCCGCTACGAGTGCCAAAAGGCCCTGAACTGGGACGTTCCCATTCTCTCTGTCTTGCTTTGTTTATGGACTCACTCGTTGGTGTCTGTCCTCAGGTCAGATCCTCCAGAAGGACCAAGAAATAAAAGATCTGAAGCAGAAGATAGCCGAAGTGATGGCTGTCATGCCCAGCATCTCATACACAACCGACACCAGCAGCATGACCCCGGTGGCCCCCCACTACTCCTCCAAGTTCATGGACACCAACCCCTCCGGTCTGGACCCCAATGCCTCAGTTTACCAGCCACTCAAAAAGTGACCGCTCGATGCTATGCGCCCTCCATTTGCCCTCATTTTTTTTTGGGGGGGGGGGGTTTCGTCGGCCCATCACCGTTCAATCTACTCGGCATGTCTGCGGCTGAGAATCTTTGGTCTTTCTTTTCTCCTCGCCAGGTCAGAAGGATGTTGTATTGTGTGTACTTTAAAACAAAAGATAAAAAAAAAAAATTCAACCAGACATCACATCAATTAGGAAGTCCCGTTTGTTTCTTATGAGTGTTTAGTGAAACCTCACAGGTTCGGGGATGTATTGCTGTACCTGTACATCAAAAGAGTGTTGCTCTCATCGCTACTGCAACCTCTGGCAACAAAGTTCCCCTTAAACCACCAAACAGAGCCCAAGCTGCCGATTGTTTTTTCTCGCCAAGATAATAAGGAATTTGTACAATCAGAGGAATGTAGTGCAACATCAGCGCAGACCCACGGACTTGTATTTCATTTATTGTTTCCATCTACAATCAGACCCCTGTGAACCCTACTCTGTTGCTTTGGGGTTGTTTTTAATACGTATTGCGTGAGTTTGTCTAGTGACTCTATTTGTTTTGTTTTTAAGATTCAGGTGTTGAGTTCAACAAGCCGGATGTGTTCAGAAAGCATGATGCAGGCAGAAGCAGGCCCTTAGAAACAAAATACAGGCGGAGATTACATTTTCAACTGGTAGAAAGTAAATCACAAAATATAAATAAATGTCCAGATGTCCTCGCTGTATTTTGGGTTACGTTTGCAGGATAGGTTGGTCAATATTTAGCATTCTCATGATCACAGTGCCTTGATTGAGGACATACTGAGTCTAATAATGAATAACATTGCCCTTTAGGATTGGGGGAGAGGGTCAAAGTCACTCGTAAGCACTTAGAGGCTGTTTGTCCCATTTTACTGAAGTGATGCCTTCAGTACAAAACAAAACAAAAAAAAAAGTCCGGGTCTGCTCTGTTTACACACAGGTATCTGGCTCAGCACCGCTGCTGTTGAAATTCCTCCTAATCCGTGTTTAGCTGCTGCCTGTGATTCTTTTTCAACTTCCAATTGAAGCTTGCACTGCAGAAAACACACTTGAAAGGGAAAAACAAAAATGGACCGTGCAATGTGAATGAGAGCTTTGAGAATGCCAAATCTTGATATTGCAGTTAGAGTAACTGTATTAGATGATCCTCCTCTTCAGTTTGTGTGCCAAGAATGCAATTCTAGTGCATTGAAGATTGTACTACAAATACATTGGCTGACATGTTTTGAAAAAAATCACATTGAATATATTTGTAGCGACCTGTTTGGACTAGCAAGAGTAGTTGCCAGCAAAAGGGTCTCGAACATCTCATTTCTGCTCATGAATGTTACAGTATTTGCAACTGGGTTTCAAAGTAGTTTTCTTTCTGGGTTTATATTCCCTTGCAGGAAGCAAATGGCTTGAGTCTGTTAAGGTTTCACCATCATCTGAAATGGTCATTGTTGTGTGTGTGTGTGGTTTTCACCTTCTGTATATGGAGAGTTTGTTTTTTTTCTGCTTGATTGCTGTCATTGGCTCTTGAAAAAAGTGTTGTGAAAATAACAGTCTAGCCGGTTGTTGGTCAACTGATTGTTGAAAGTATAGAACAGTGTTCTGTTTTTTTGGTTTCTATGCCCAGTCACGCTCTTCCCCCTCCAGGTCTGACCTTGGCTGTGCTCTCGCTCTGTGAGGTTTACAAGGAATAAACTTTTTTTTTTCTTGCAGAATGGTGGAGTGGATATTTAAAAGAGCTGTTTGACTAATCGCATTCTGAATTGATTGAAGAGAATAAATTACTTACATAGGCAAATGTGTGAAACGCTGTTACAGCACAGCATACATTTTTTTTATTTCCACTTAATTTATTTAGTGGAACGGGTATCCACTGGCTGTGAATGGAACAAAATAAATTTAGGGAAATTATGTTACAGATTCTGATTACATAAATCAGCTATATTGATCTTATTTTTTAATTTTAGGAATCTGGTACCGCTCAAAAGAATCCTGCAGGTTACTTGTATCTGGAACTTTAGACAAGGAAAGCTCAAGAAACTTTGGTCCAAATGTAAAAACAATTAAATTGCTATCAATACTTATTAGATTATTTTGCCATTCACAAGATATTGAATTTACCAAAATATGGCAAACAACAAAATGTAATACTTTTAATCGTATAGTACGTACACTAATGCAATTTTTGTGCGCAGTTACATGTTACAGCCACTAGATGGCAATATATACAACAGTTCAGATTCACACAGACCTTCCAGTATACTCTGTATATATACATAAAAATATTTTATATAGATTTATATCCGTGTGTATACACATTTAACTTTTAATTTTTCCTACATAATTATATTTAACATACTGATTCATGTGAATGAGATAAGGGCACAGTTGAAATGCATGAAAGAAGAATTTGCTCAGCATTGTGTCACGTGGTAGGTTTTGCCAAATGCTCTTTGATAAAGCTGTACTTTGACGCAGCAAATCAGGGCAAGTCTCAGTAATTTCTAGTGCATTAACAGCTACTTACACTAAGCACCTATTTATTATGATCTAAATACTCTGCATTTTCCTGTGCAGTATTATGCACTGTTTTGGAGAGGCAATTAAGCTCTGTGTGGAATGAAAATATTCTGAAAAGGCTCTACGTTGTTTATCTTCTGGAAAAGCGTTGATGCCCTATACTGTATATACAGTGGGGCCAAAAAGTATTTAGTCAGCCACCAATTGTGCAAGTTCTTCCACTTAAAACGACGAGAGGCCTGTGATTTTCATCACAGGTACACTTCAACTATGAGAGACAGAATGAGGGTAAAAAATCCAGAAAATCACAGTCTGATTTTTAAATAATCTGCAACTTATGGTGGAAAATAAGTATCTGCTCAATAACAAAAGTTCATCTCAAAACGTTTTTTGTAAGTCTCCACAAGGTTTTGACACACTGTTGCTGGTAGTTTGGCCCATTCCCCCACGCTGATCTCCTCTCGAGCAGTGAGGTTTTGGGGCAAAATGGATTTTCAACTGCCTCCAAAGATTTTCTATGGGGGTTGAGATCTGGAGACTTGGTAGGCCACTCCAGGACCTTCCTACGAATCCTTTGTTATCCGGGCGGTGTGTTTGGGATCATTGTCATGGTGAAAGACCCAGCCACGTTTCATCTTCAATGCCCTTGCTGATGGAAGGAGGTTTGTACTCAAAATCTCACTTTACATGGGCCCATTCATTCGTCCTGGTCCCTTTGCAGAAAAACATTCCCAAAGCATGCTGTTTCCACCCCCATGCTTCACAGTAGGTATGATGTTCTTTGGACGCAACTCAGCATCCTTTCTCCTCCAAAAATAACACATTGAGTTTTTACCACAAAGTTCTATTTTGGTATCATCTGACTAAATGACCGTAGTGGAGTTTGAGGTTGTGCACGGGTGTGTCTTTTACACTGAAAATGAATGCAAACCGGTGCCATTAATACAGGTATCGATTGGTGGCTGGCTAAATAATGTAACACAATTGGCTCACAATAGACCTCCCAGCTGTATTGTGTCAGTCACATGGCATTTTTTAAGTTCTGGTAATTTGAATGAGTTTTGAAAGAATATTTGACTGTTGTTGTTATTGTTACTCCACGTTACACACCACATTTCAAAAGCAGAGGATTGGTACACTCTCTATGCTTCTCTACTAATGTTTGTTCTGAATGAAGCCATTCTTGTATCCCGATTAGTCACTGCCACCAGAGAAGCTATGCGAGATGTTAGGTAGCACTTTCAATCCCTTCAAAGACTTCTTGGCCTGCTGCACTTTTGTCTCTGCGCTTGTCAGCCCGTCTGAAATCCTGTCCTGCTAGATTTTTTTCAAAGCCACAGCGATACATTTACTGACTTGGTGGTGATATAGAACTACTATTTCAAAGGGTTTCCGGATGAAGGAAATGGTTTTTCCAACCAGCATAAAATCCATTCAATCAAATGGAATGTTTTTTCATATGAATTAATATGTATTATATACTGTATAATAAATCTCATTTCTTATAATCGTTAGTATCCTGAACCTTACACATGTTATAGTTAATTGTATTTGTTTATTTTTAATTGCTTTGGTCACAGGTATGCCTAGATTGGGGTGTCCATGCTGATAAAGTTTTTGAAAAAAAAAAGGATAAATACCAATTCAATATTTTAGGATGTTAAATATATTTGAAGGAAAAACAGCTTGCCCACAACTATGGTGTGTTCAATGACCAGTGAACAAACTGCGAGATCTCAGAGGTAAACGTGTCATATTGTAAGCTTTCTAACAGTATTAGCACATACTTATATGTGTACTTTGTGTGAAATAAACCGACTATTTGTGGACAAAAGAAACACATTTTAAACCGTTTTTTGAACAAACGAGAAGACAAAGACCTAAGCGTTGGGCTATTTTTAGTGGCGAGGTTCCACTGGTTAAAGCACCGCCCGCCCGGGATGCAAGCGTCACCACCACAAACGCCCCCCCCCCCTCACGTTTCCCCACAACCGGGCGTCAAGACCAGGTCAATTTACATACGTAACACCGCCCAGGGGGCAGAGCATGTTGATCCGCCATCGATCCAGCAAGGGTTCGGAAGGAAGGCGCAAATACAGATGACTAAAGTTAAGGAGGCGGAGCGCCGTTTCGACACACACTGTAAGCCTTGACAGGGCTTTGCCCCGCTTTGACACCGCGACATGGACGCTTTGAAATCCGCCGGAAGAGCGATAATACGAAGCCCCAGCATCGCCAAGCAGTCGTGGGGAGGCGGCAGACATAAAAGTAAGTACACGTAACGTCGACCCGGCGGCCGTCTGTTAGGAGACGGCGCTAGCACGTGCTAACATGGCTTCCCCGAGCTAGCAGCGGCGGAGGGGCGACCGGCGCGTGCCTTCCGTCGCCGGCTCCACTTGTTGGCACAACTTAAAAGTCATCCTGGTTGGCCGACTGGAACAAATAAAGTTGCGCTTTTCAACTCTGACGTCAGCACCTCGCAGTTGGCTCGTGGACATCAGTTGAGTGCGGAGGGCAAGTTGACGCTGCCCCTGCCCTCCCCGGTAATGTCTCACGGGCGGTGGAGTGTGTGGGACCAAAAACTCTTGGAGCTATAAAAACAAAAACAAAAAAAACCCCCCAAAACCGGCTATTTGCCTGCCACGTCACGTCTGAGCTTCGCAACAGAGACACGGGCTGGGAAGTGAGTGCCCAAATTGCTGGCATGGCAGTACAGTCGCAGCAAGCCCGCTGTTGCTAGGCGATTGGCCACGTGAAGCAAAAATGAATGATCATTCAACTTTTCAAGGTTTCATTATCACCCAAGCCACTTTGGGGATCTGGGGACCTTTAACGTGTAGACAGGAGTCCAAACAGCTGCCTGCATCCTTTTTAATATTTGCTCACACAAAGGGGATGATGTGCCATGCCTGACCCCTCCCCAACACACACACACACACACACACACACACACACACACAGACACAGACACAAACAAATAATGATGCACTTGGCAGCAAGATGTCCGAGAGGTAATCAATGCTTTTTTTTGGTGGCAAACACGCCGCAACCTCCACGCCTTTTAGACAACAACATAAAAGAAGATGAAAATGAGAAATGCTGAAACGCTGTAAGTTTATGGAACGAAACGCGACTTAGCCAGGACACCAGGGGAGAATGTTTTTTTTGGTTTGGGGTCATTTCAGTGTTTGGAGTGTTTGGATGTTGCTGCGTGTTTGCCGCCATGGACTGCTGTGGGAAATGATGCATGCTTCAGTGAGGATCGTTCACGTCTAACCAGGCAGCGGCCAAAGAGCTCGGGCACCAACAAATGACTGAAGCTGCAATGCTTTAGCAGCACCACAAGAACTGTGACTCAACCCCGGCCTTCAGGCAGTACAAAAGTATTGATTCAGGCTACAGTGAATAAGAGTATAAGTTGTCTTGGCATTTTATGCACAGACTTCCAAAGCTCTCGTACTACAAATAGTTTTGAGACTTGTGTGTGGGCGAATCGGTTCATAAGGACTTGATTTGGGGACCAAAAAGAATTGAAACTCGGACACTTAAATGTAGAACTGTGTGCGGACTATTTTTAAATTGCGTGTTGCAGCATGTTGGCCTTGTGTGTTTGAATTTCCATGATTGTGTGGAATTGGCATGTTCTCCCTGCATGGGGAATTTCTCTGGGAAGCCGTCTTCCCACATTCCAAAAACATGCATGTGAGGTCCATTCAAGACTGTGAGTGAATTGGTTGAAAGTGATTGACTGGAAACCAGTCCAGGGTGTGGTTCTCCTGTTGCTGGAAGTCCATCCATCCATCCATTTTATATACCGCTTAGAGTCGCGGGTTATGCTGGAGCCTATCCCAGCTGACTTCAGGCGGGAGGCGGGGCACACCCTGGACTGGTCGCCAGCCAATCGCCAAACAACCATTCACAGCGATGGACTATTTAGAGCCGCCAATTAACCTAATATGCATGTTTTTGGAATGTGGGAGGAAACCGGAGTACCCGGCAAAAATCCGCACACGCACGGGGAGTTGACTGTGTGGCCAACATGCTAACCACTCGACCACTGTATGGCACCTTGCTCAAAGTCAACTGGGCATAAATCGACTTAGCACTTAATATGTGCTTCATATATTATCATATCTAACTAAAATTGAAAATATGTCTTTTTTTATTTTGCAATGTATTTCCAACTCGCAGTTTTGTTTTTGCATCATCTACCATGTGAGGTAAAGTCTTGAACTTGGATAGGAGTATAGCCCTTCCCCATGTGTGGGCCTGGCCTTGTCAAAGAAGAAAAAATCCCTCTGGCATTAGAATCAGAACTTCATTCTTTGTTTCCCACTGTAAGTGTGGCATTGTAGCAGATTCCACTTTTGTTTTCATCAAACTGTCTTTATTTCTCGTAGATGATTACTCCCATGTCACTCGTGTGTCGCTTTGTGGGAACCATGTAATTTCCTGCCTTTTTTCTAACTGTTCATTTGGGTTTTGGCATTCTGCTGTGTTTTTTTTCCTTCAGTGCCCTGCACTTAATGCTACCAATTTTTTTCCAACGTTCAGAAGGATCTTTTTAGATGATGCGTACTGTGCTGGGCTGAAATGAGTGGGAGGAAGGGAAGCGAGTGTATTATCTTGGTGAAGGATGGGGCTGCGTTGTCAATTTTGACATCGGGATATTTGCTCCGCTGACTCCAGCAGATGGTTGAAGTGGCGGGAGAATGACTGGAACCCGTTTTAACAGCATCACACTTAACACATAGATGCGTGATCGTGTTGACATTTTCACTCGGAATTAACACCGGTTGGTGTGGCCAAAGACTTATTAGCATTGCGACATTGAGAGAGGCCAAGACTGCTTTAAATGCATGAAATATTGTATTTATATTGCATGCCAGCTTGGTGTATTACAGCCAGGACAAAATATAAAAGATGCGGTATATTTACTTTGAGGGGAAGAAAGGATCAGGAAATGACAGAGCTTGGCGCTGACCTCTACTGTTAGCCACTGCAAAGTATGGTGGAATGCAATTTGTGACTGATTGACATCCGCTTTGTTTGCATTTAGATACCTGGTTCAAGTAGGAAGTAATGGAGGTTGAATTATTTAGTTCCAAGTTCAAACTGTTGCCATCACACCACGTTATTAACTGTACAGGCAGTGTTTTAAGTAACAGCTTAACATTCTTAACTGTCATACGATTGGAAAAATAAGTTACTGCTGTAAAATCAACATGTAATTTAGCTGCCCACACATGGCTTATACGTAAGTGAGGAGAGGTAGGCTTGGTGAAGTTGCATGTAGGGACGACCGCAACTTCGGTACCGCGATGTCGTCAAGAGGGACATGAAGGCCACCAACATGAACCCAGAGACCTGGGAGAGTCCGGCAGACGACCGCTTAAAGTGGAGAGAAGCCCTGACTCAGTACCTCAAAACGGGCGAAGCAAAGCTGATAGAGGCTGCCGCAGAGAAGCGAGCCCGCAGAAAGTAGCGCAACTACAACAGACCAGCAACATATTTCACGTGCGACGTATGCCAAAGAGATTGTCACTCACGCATAGGTCTTCACAGTCACAGAAGACGCTGCTCCACGAACAACAAGGATGTCACCCCATGATCAACTTTGATCGACGGAGGCCAGAGAGACGTAGGGCTGCAACTATTATTTTCATAATCAATAATCGGTCGATTATTTTTTCGATTAGTCGGATTCGAAATTTTTTATTTTCCCAATTTTGCAGTAATCTCGTTAAGAATGCATCAATGGTTGTTTCCCCTCCAAAAATCATAGCGAAGAGGAAGATCTCAGTCACCGAAATTAAAGTAGCCAAGCATAAACCATCAGTTGACAAACATCACAAACACTCTACTGCAGTTTCACTGTTCTACCAGTAGGTTTTGTGTGTATGCATGGTAAGAGATAATGGAGAGAGTGCAGAAATGTAGATGTTTGCCTAAGCACAAGTACAAGTATGGGATTTACTTTGCTTTTACGCACGCTCTACGCACGCATCTCTGTAGTGGTTTGCTTTGCAAGATATCAAAAAGAGGCAAACATGTTTATGGCTCTTTTCCAAAGTCAAAGGTGATGTGTGTGAAGTACCTTGTTTTGCCTGAAACACAAAAGATAATATGTCTACTTTCATGGATCACTAAGGAAATTAAAAACAGTTACATTAGAGTGGCTAAAATCAGGATAGTTATAGAACATTTTTTAATGAAACAATTAATCGATTACCAAAATAGTTGTTGATTGTGATCATTGATTAATAATCGATTCATCGATTAATTGTTGCAGCTCTAGTTGCATGATAACAAATGTTTCACACGGCTCTGTACTCAAGTATTGTACACTTCCCAGTTCCCCAGCATGTTCGGAAGAGGTGGGCCTGGGCCTGGCCCAATTGTCCACGCAGGAGCACACGTGTATGAGGCATAGATGTGTCATGAGTAATGTGTCAGTTATTAATACCTGCCTCCCAACGTAAATGCGTATGCCTATTCACACAAACACCAAAAAAAAAAGCTACACGTTTGTGGGGTTATATTTAAGGCTCACTGAGGTAAAACCTTGTAAAAAGTACCTTGAGATGTGTGTAAATTTTTGCAAGCAGGTAAACCATATTTAATTTTGGGCCAGCAGGTAATCTTATACTGCAGTATGTTGATGCACTTAGAATCGTCATCACGTCCCTGCTTTCATTATGGGCTTGCTTTTCCAGATGACAGAAAATTGATGGTTGGATTCTAAATTGAACAGTTTTAGAGGACTGCATTTGTTGTATCTACATCTCATTTTGTGCTGGCAGTTTTCAAAGAGATGTCAACTTTTCTCATTCATCCAGCTGGCAATCTGCTTCCGCTTATCCAAGGTGTGGCCGTGGAGATAGCAGCCTAAGCAGGGAAGTCCAGACTTCCCTTTTCCTAGCTACATCGTCCAACTCCTCGAGGCGTTCCCAATGCCCCTTGAGAAACATAGTCATCTTCCTCCTCTTCCACCATTGGAACCAACTCACCACCAGGTGGTGATCGGTTGATGGCTCCTCCTCTTTCTCCACGCGAGTGTACAAAATATGTGACCACAAGTCTAACGACATCACCATAAAGTTAAATTATCCAACTGCGACCCAGGGTATGGGTCTTGGTCCCTTGGTGCCAAAGCACATGTGGATACCCTTATGCTTGAACATGGTGTTTGTTATGGACAATCTCTGATGAGCACAAGTCCTTTATGCACCGCTCTGGTTCAGATCAGGTGGACCATATCTCAATCAGTCGTCTCCAGGTCTCACCGTCACGGTCAACTAGAGCTTCGGCCCCTTCCATGAGTGATTAGCTCACTGGAGGGTGGACCCATGATGCCTCTTCAAGCTGTGCCTGGTCGGGCCCAGACGCTTGTCATTATGACCCGGCCCCAGAGAGGGCCCTTGGGGACTTGCATCTGTGCAAGGGAAATCTATGTCCATATGTCTCGCTTGTCGTCAGGGTCTATTTGATCTATTCTTTGTCTGGTCCCTCACCTAGGAGCTGTTTGTCCTGGATGGCCCTACCAGGGGCATAAAAACCCCCAACCACTTAGCTCCTAGGATCATTGGGAGAAGACTTTAGACATCTTCTTGTAACATAATACTTAAAATTTGTAGTACAATAATACATATTTGAAGTGTTGTGGTCTATTAATTTATTCTTTTATCTCCCATCTCGCCTTGCTTGTTTTATGTTGTGATTAAGTGTTTAGGTTTATTATAATTTTAGTTTATTACAAAAACAGGCAATAATTTATCCTCTCTGGTGCCTGCATTGGCCAGCTCAGTTTCCCAGTCTGTGTGTGTCGTCCAAAAAAGTCCATAGGCAGTAATGGAGATTGCTCCCATACACAATTCCATTATGTAGTTGGAAAGTTCTGTCTGATTTATAGCCCCATTGTGTTCTCTGTATCTTCCGTTGCTTTGGCGTGTTTTTTGTCGTAGAGCATGAAAGACATTTTCTCGGGCCAACTTTGTTGGTGTTATGTTGTAGTGATATTATTAAATTTTTGAAGATGTGTGGGTTCACCACTTGTCCCTTGGTGCCTTTTGTCAAACTTGTCAGTCAAGCTTGTGGTACTTGAAGGTGAGGGGGGGTGTCTCCGGCGGGTTTGTGGGCAGCAATGAGACTCATGCCCCGCCACATATATGCAGGTATCTCATAAAACAAAAGTTTTTTTCCTATGTTTTTACCTAGAATCCACACCTGTCCGCAGATATACGGCACTAAAAACGAAGGTTTTCAAAACCTCCGGTCAAAGTGTGGATCTGGAGAAAACTCCGGTAAAACGTTTGCGTATGGACGCAAAGAAGGTTTGTGTGACATAACAAACCCCATCTGTATTTACATGAGAAACAACAGGGATGCCTTCAGAACTGACAGTGTTTTCTATTTCTGTTCTACATCAACGTTTATAAATAATCCTACCTCCATGTCAGTCCACAACAACGAGCCAGACGCCATGTTTTCGGAAGTGACGATACGACAGAGGATGATTCTGATTAGATAGAATTTTAGTGTAACTGTTGCCGCCTGCAAGGTTGACATGCTTCTGACTGTGGCTCCCAATGCAATTATCCGGTTACGTGAGGATGCATTTTTTTTTTAAATACGAGGTTGTGTGGACATCTTTTCCAACGGAGAGGGAGAAATATGCGTTTTAAAAAAATACACTGCTTTTTAACACAACCTCTCACAATATTTCCCAAAGAACATTTTTGACACACAAAAGACTACTAACACCGCACACACAGGCTTTGTTCCCTACCTTCAGTTGCACTGTATTAGTGTAAAATAAGAAGTATTTTGAAATGAAATATGAAGGCCCAGTGTTGTCCTGGTGTCCTTGTGTGTGTAAAAAAAATGTTGCAAACCTACGTGACACACTCTTGTTTTGTTTATGGAGTTTGGAGGATTAAAGGGCTCACAGTCGGTGTTTCCATAACCCACAGTCCAGGGATGGGAGACTCGAGTCACATGACTTGACTCGAGTCAGACTCGCATTACAATTTTTAGGACTTATGACTTGCTTGACAAATATTCCAAAAACGATCGACTTGACTTTGACTTGATGTTCTTGGCTTCAGACTTAACTCGGACTTGAGCTAATTGACTTGAAATGACTTGTTTGGTTTAACGCTATGTTGTATTTTTCAAATATCCAAAATACAACTCTGACTGTGTCGGCTTTCGACTGCTTTATTTTACGCATGCGCTCACTTAGGCGCAGTCTGGCAGAACACAACATGGATAAGCCGGAAAGAAGACACAGAAAGATTTTGTGAATGTTTGTTTATATACCTTGTTTCCCAACAGTGCCCGTAACACGGCAGTCAAACGGCTCAAACATAACAGAAAAGTGGTTTTAACTCATCCTCTTCCTGTTGAAGTTGTGGTGTTCTCCTCACGTAGCAGTCCAGCCTTTTGAAATCTGTCGAGTTCCTTCTCCTTGATCTGTTATCATCTAACCTGGTCTGGCCCTAATTTTTGTTTGTCTGTTTTACCGTAGTCTTATCATAGGTGTTCTGTGTGTTCTAATAGTTAAAAAATTTCGAGAAAAAAATGCGTAATGTAAACTCTGACCCAGGTCACACAAGTCCCCTGTGTTTATAGCTTTTTTGAAAAAAATGCCTGTTAAATGAATCATTATAATCATCACGATTTCGAGAATTAAGTCGTAAATTTACGCCAATAATGTTGAATATGTACGAGAAAAGATCGTCATGTTACGAGAGTAGAAACGTAACTATATGGGAGTAAAAGCCCTAACATCATTCTATAGGCATTGCCTGAGACCGCTATGAACCGCGGAGTCGTACGCGGAGGGGCGGGGTATTAGAGTGTAGCGGTGAGACGACGCTAGCTCATGCTAACCTGGTTGGAAAGTGTCCGTCATTGTCCAAGACAGATTTGAAAAATTAGCTTTATGTGGCGTAGCGGGATACGTGAGGGTAATGATGCTAAGCATGATGCTAACTTTACCACTTTAAATATCTTAATTTTAAGACTTTTTAACTCAAAATCTTAAGTTATCAGGACAATAATTTTGATTATTTCATTTACTGTATTTTTTGTTTTTTTTTGTAACTCAGCTCTGTTTGTCCCTACAAGTTGTTTGTATTTATTTTTAAACTTTGAATCTGTAAAACTGGCCTAATTAAAAAGGGTACGACTTGCAGACAAAAAGTAGTGACTCGACTTGACTTGCTTGGTTCCCGTAAAGATTGACTCGGACTTGCTTGTAACTTGAAGGTAAGGAATTGGTGCTTACTTGCGACTTGTACATGAGTGACTTACTCCCACCTCTGCCACAGTCATGTCGGTAACTGTGACACCTAGAAAACATAGACTGCAGTCGATCTCCGGTGTTTGCGGGCGTTAACTTCCAAGATCACCCTTGAATAGCAAATAAACACAAGAAATTGAGACACCCATCAAAATGTCTTTGATTCTAATCAAGCCTGCGTTATGATGCTGCATCAAGGCGCCACTGTACCCTGCGCTGGCTCTTCGCTCTCCACACCTTTCAGTTAACATAACATTCTCCCCCGATTTTGAGTCAACTTTTTAAATAAAAAGAATCGGTTGTATTGTTTGAGCTTCAAAACCCTCCTCATAGAAGCCCTTATCTGCGTTTAGGCCATAAAAGGTAAAAAGTAGGTACACACCACTAATGAATGATAATGAAAGATCTCATCTCATATAATTACCGCTCTACAGTTTTAAAATGCATAAATATATAACATATCCTTATTGAAAAAAAAAATGTTTGTAAAGTCATTTTTAAACAGTATAATATAACATGGAAGTGGACATATAACATTTGTATTTAAAAATAATAACAAATAACTTCATCATTTCTAAATAGTAAATAAAAATCAGTTTCTCGCCGTCTACTGTGGCTAATCCTGCAACTGAAGTCACAGCACCATAAATATTTTCTTAGTCAAAATACCCAACTTAAAATGCAAACGAGTGTCCCAAGAAGGTCACAGCATAAATAATAAACAAACTTGTAATGTTACGTTATTTTTAGGAGTGAAACGACTCCATTCGTATTACGATTCATGGTTGCCAGGTCGGTTTAAGGACGATGTTGGTTCATTCAGAACCATACGATTCAGTAACTTTTTAGCCAAAAATTCAAACAGTCTGGCTGTGTAGCAAATAGCTGGATACTAAACAAACAAGTTAACAACATTTTATGGCCCAATAAAAATAATTCTCTGAAATTAGTCGCTTTTATTTAGTTAAAAATATACATTGTTTGCATTTTTTAAAAATAAAAGCATTTGATGTCATTTTATTCTGAACCGAGCACTTTAAGAAACTGAACCGAAACAAAATTACATTTAAGTGTATATCGATACACCCCTTCTAGTTATTACATAGTTTCAGCTGAATGAAGGTTCTTGTGTCTCTTCACATACTGTAGGTGTTCCACTGACAAGTTCTACAAGACCTCTAATTTGGCTGTGTACATGCCGTTCATTAAGATTTTTCGACTGTATAAAAGCAAAGTTTGTAGTTTCATGTGACTGCATGGGGATCCCTCACGTTTCTGTTTTTGTTCTGGTTTCATAACCATGGTACTTGTTGAGAGTGCAATCTGGCCTCAGCTGGTCATCAGCTCTAATCCTGGACTGGCAGGACCACTCATTCCACTTGGCTCGCTCTTCTTATTGCCGATTTGGAGGGGATTTAACAGACTCTGAGAAACACGTGTCACAGTGTTTTGACTTAGACTTTGGCTGTAAGACTCTGTAAATCATATTTTATACATCTGAAATTGTTTAGGAGGCAACTAGTCAGATGGCTTTATAGCCATTGAAGACTTTCCTTTTATTTTGGGGAATTTTTCCTCATGGACATGTCAGAATGTCCCAGTGATGCTGCTACAGAGGATGAAACAAGAGGAGCATTTGGGTGCCTATATAGCGAAGAGGATAGAGGCTGTCGGCCATAACTGGTCTCTACTGGCTGTGTATCTTACTTACTTAGTATTGATTGTTTTGTCAGCTAGTCAGCCTGAAGTCTTCTGTAGTAATGTTCAGTTTTTCTCACAGATAGCCGCGCACCCAAGCTTTAAATAGTATGTAAAACATTTCCTGTATCCTTTCCTTATCAAAGAAACAATAGTATCAGACCAGCCGTTGTATAAGCCAAGAACAGTGAGAGATGGCCCATATGTATTAACACTAGGGGTGTCCCGATACAACTTCTTTACTTCTCGCTGTTCAGTCTCATTTCCGGGAAGCACCTTTATCAGGGTGACACGTCTCAGCTAAGGCAAAGTAAACAAAGAAGCTTCTGGAGGTAGACTGTCGACGTGGTTCAGTGTATTTTTCATCAAAATAGTAGTCATGCCAAAACGTGTTGCTGCTGGATGTTGACAGCATGCACGTGATACCGTAAGTTTATTTTTATTTCCAAAAGAGGAGGGTTTAAGACAAAAATGGACAAAGCAAGTACAGAGAACGACAGACAGGTGGAAGCCCACCTTGAGTTCTGTTATTTGCAGTGATCATGTCACTAATGACCGTTATGAAGGAACATGTTTACAAGAGGCATTCAGCTGGGAAGTATGGCATAAACGCATTTTGAAAAGGGACGTTACACAGATGAAGGGCGTTACACAGATGAAGAAAAAAAAAGACAAACACGTCAAAGTTGTCAAGTCTTGTTTACAATATGTCTTCTAAATACTAAGCCGTAATAGCATATGTAAGTTGTTGTTACATATCGCTGTGAGAAGATCTTTAAAAATGTTTACTGTGTGATTTATGATAACATAAATCAGGCTATGAAGACCGCTTTAGGCACAATAAGAAGCAGATTTAAAACAATAATTGAAGGATAAGTAACTCCAGAGTAAATTACACTTACCATTTTGTGTTCTTCAAGGCGACCAATCTTCATCTCTATGTCTTGACGGGATAGTTTGGATTTTTTAACATGAAGTTGTGTAACATCCCCATCATTAGTCTAGTTACATCAACAGTGACTTTCCTCGCAATTCGTCCCATGAGTCCAGTTCTGGTTGGATGTTGGTGACGAAGAATGTAGATCCGGTTAGTGGCTGATATCCCATAAATAAAGCATTCTGCTTCTCAAAACAATATGCGCGCAAAAGGGTAAAAAAGTCACAAACAAATTGCTCGTCTTTACGTAGACAACAATGAACAGCTGTTGGCGTGCATTAATAAGACGGAACAGAAACGTAATGAACACAACAAGCTGTTGGCTTCGATTCACAGTCGATGGACAGTTTATAGCGCACGTTAATACAAGGGAGTGCAGAATTATTAGGCAAGTTAATTTTATTATTGAACAAAAACTCAAAACTCATTAATATCAAATCTGAATATTTTTGGAAGTAGTTTTTAGTTTGTTTTTAGTTTTAGCTATTTTAGGAGGATATCCGTGCGTGCAGGTGACTATTACTGTGCATAATTATTAGGCAACTTAACAAAAAACAATTATAAAACCATTTTAATTATTTATTTTCACCAGTGAAACCAATTTAACATCTCAACATTTACAAATATACATTTCTGACTTTCAAAAACAAAACAAAAACAAATCAATGACCAATATAGCCACCTTTTTTTGCAAGGACATTCAAAAGCCTGCCATCCATGGATTCTGTCACTGTTTTGATCTGTTCACCATCAACATTGCGTGCAGCAGCAACCACAGCCTCCCAGACACTGTTCAGAGAGGTGTACTGTTTTCCCTCCTTGTAAATCTCACATTTGATGATGGACCACAGGTTCTCCATGGGGTTCAGATCAGGTGAACAAGGAGGCCATGTCATTAGTTTTTCTTCTTTTAGACCCTTTCTTGCCAGCCACGCTGTGGAGTACTTGGATGCGTGTGATGGAGTATTGTCCTGCATGAATATCATGTTTTTCAAGTCAAGTCAAGTCAAGTAGGCTTTTATTGTCATTTCAACCACATACAGTGCAGTACACAGTAAAACGAAACGTTTCCCCAGGACCAAGGTGCTACATCGAACAACATAAATTAACAATACAACACAGAATTATCATTAAACTAAACCGTCACAAAGTGCACTTGTGCAACATTTAGTGCAAAAGAGAAACAGATAAGACAAGGAACAATAAACAGTAGCGCCGACCGGTACACTACAGGAAGTTGTGCAAAAGAATGGATTGTCCTTATGCAAATCAGAATAAATAAATGAATATAAACAGTCAACAGTCATTGAGGTAAAAATGTGTAAAGAAAGGTGTGCAAAAAAACAGCAGTTGTGTGGACAGGGTTAATTTTGTTGTTGTTCTTGTTTATTTGTGTTGATTACTGTATATGTTTGTCAGTTTAGTTCCTTGATGTTGAGAAGCCAGATGGCTTGATCAGCCACAATGCTGGTGGCTTTCCAGAGGCAGCGTGTGGTGTAAATGTCCATCACAGAAGGAAGAGCAACCCCAATGATTTTCTCCGCCGTCCTCACTATCCGCTGTAGTGTCTTGCGGTCTGAGACGGTGCAGTTCTCAAACCAGGCAGTGATGCAGCTGCTCAGGATGCTCTCGATGGTCCCTCTGTAGAAGGTTGTGAGTATGTGTGGCGGAAGTTGTGCTTTCCTCAGCTTCCTCGGGAAGTAGAGACGCTGCTGTACCTTTCTCGTTATGGAGCTGGGGTTGAAGGACCAGGTGAGGTTCTCTGCCATGTGAACACCTGGGGTTTTCTTGAAGGATGCAGACGTCCTCCTGTATCACTGCTTGAAGAAGGTGTCTTTCAGAAACTGGCAGTAGGGCTGGGAGTTGAGCTTGACTCCATCCTCAACCCGAAAAGGCCCCACAAGCTCATCTTTGATGATTGCCCAAACCAGTACTCCACCTCCACCTTGCTGGTGTCTGATTCGGACTGGAGCTCTCTGCCCTTTACCAATCCAGCCACGAGCCCATCAAGACTCACTCTCATTGTTATTAGTCCAAAAATCTTAGAAAAATCTGTCTTCAGAAATTTCTTGGCCCAGTCATGACGTTTCAGCTTGTGTGTCTTGTTCAATGGCGGTCGTTTTTCCGGCCTTTCTTACCTTGGCCATGTCTCTGAGTATTGCACACCTTGTGCTTTTGGGCACTCCAGTGATGTTGCAGCTCTGAAATATGGCAAAACTGGTGGCAAGTGGCATTTTGGCAGCTGCACGCTTGACTTTTCTCAGTTCATGGGCAGTTATTTTGCGCCTTGGTTTTTCCACACGCTTCTTGTGACCCTGTTGACTATTTTGAATGAAACGCTTGATTGTTGATGATCACGCTTCAGAAGCTTGGCAATTTTAAGAGTGCTGCATCCCTCTGCAAGATATCTCACTATTTTTGACTTTTCAGAGCCTGTCAAGTTCTTCTTTTGAACCATTTTGCCAAAGGAAAGGAAGTTGCCTAATAATTATGCACACCTGATATAGGGTGCTGATGTCAATAGACCACACCCCTTCTCGTTACAGAGATGCACATCACCTAATATGCCTAATTGATAGTAGGCTTTCGAGCCTATACAGCTTGGAGTAAGACAACATGCATAAAGAGGATAATCTGGTCAAAATACTCATTTGCCTAATAATTCTACACTCCCTGTACTACGGAAGAGAAAAGTAAAGCTGAGCAATTTATGATGTGGTTTAACTTTTTCGGGGAGGCATGTTTATCATGTAAACGTAATACACTTGAATATATATTGTTTTGAGGGTCATAATGCAGAACTAACAGGATAAATGTTCTTCAGCACCAAAATTTGAACAAATAGGGGGGTAAGTCACAGCTGCGGTACTACACTAATGATTGGGATGTCATACAATTTCAATTGTCAAAAAAACCTTACTATTCCTTCAAGGGTTATGACCATATTCTACAAGTTCTCACACAAATCTTTTCTATAATTACTGTAAACATCCTGTGTCACGTGCGCCACTATGTTTTTGTATCTGAATGACAGTACTTTGATCGTATCACTTCCAGAAATGAGATTGAACAGCGAGAACCAGGTCTTCATGCCTGGCGCCCATGAACTATAAGTGTAATTTAGTGCACTTTACCTTTGGCTTTCAAAAACTGAACAATGTAGAACAATGTACTGGTGGCAAGGCATAATATAGCAAGATTTGAGGTGCACGTCAGCACACGTTGTTGTTACGATTGAATTGGCTGCTCTTATCACAGTGCCTAATATCGGAGATTTAAAATGCAGTCCAATCTAATCCTATACTCGTTTTTGCCTGATATCCGATTATAAATATTGGATCGGAACACCCTTTTGACTCATTAATCTCCTCAGCAAGTGACGCTTGTCATTTGTGACATGCACTGGAATGAGCAGAATATTATTATACTGTACATGCAATGAGCTGGTTAGAGACACAGAATAAGTTCCAATGGAAGTAGAAGACTTTTTGTTGCATAATTAATTTTTCCACACTCTTTAAAAAAAAATTGTGCTATGCCTGTATGTGCCTCCAGGTATCTTTCTTCTGTCTGAGTTGGTAGTTTCTAAATTAACCTGATGTCCTAATTGGGCTCTAATAATGCCATCTCACAATGAAAGCTGGTTGCTGATCCTGAAATAACATGAAAAGAAGCAGATTATACTTTCATAACTAGTTGTTCATCATAATAATGATCTTTTTTTTGGCATTCTGACTGGGTTTAGGGGCTGCATGGTGGCCTAGTGGTCTGCATGTTGGCCACACAGTCAGGCAATCTGGAAGATATGGGTTTGTATCTTTTTTGGGCATCTCTGTGTGGAGTTTGCATGTTCTACAAATGTGTTTTCTTAGGGTACCCCAGCTTCCTCCAATGTGCCAAAAACATGCATTTTTTGTATTAATTGGAGACTCTTAAACTGTCCATAGCTATGAATGCTTGTATGTTTATATGTGCCTGTGATTAGCTGGCGCCCAGACCAGAGTGGACGTCTCCTCACGCCGGAAGTTAGCTGGGTTGGTCTCCAGCATACCCCTGCTACCTTAATGCGGACAAGCGGCATACAAAATCAATGAATGAATGACCTTGGGCCTGTGTGCCACTTAGACTCCTCATCAAATCAGAATATATTATATTTGTCAACAGGGTGTACAGTTCTGTTTGGTGCGACATGAAACGGTTCAGAGTGGTGAGCCCTGACTTGGTTGCGTTTCCAGTGTGTAGTTGCAATAGTGTTTGCTATGTCATGTATGTAAACAGTAGAGCTGGGAATCTCAGTGTACCTCATATTACTGATAATATCTCGATAAGGTAAAACATGACCCAAAAAAAAGTATAGTGTATATTTTGCAGCATTCAGCTAGGGTAGGCTCCAGCTTACCTTTGACTTTCCTGAGGACAAGCAGTATAGAAAGTCTGTGGATATTTTAACCAGAATACAACTAGCAATGGTGCAAAAACAATGAGACTGTTTTAGTGTAACAACAGTAAAACAGGATTTGATTTTAGGTGTCTGACAAACAGTGACACTATTTTAAACTCATTTATGTCTCTCAAGTAAAAAACATATTTAGTGTAGTATAGTAGTGACATAATCACCGGAAAGCTTTTGCAAGAGGCGTTATGTTTTCTGGCTCCAGTTGCAGTCACTTTTATTGTAAATGATAACATCTGAGGACAACATCGACCTAAACCTACCAGGAAGGTTTGGAGGGAGAGGAGCAGGCCAAATGTGGAAAAATAAACATTTCTATGGGCGTCTTAATCAATTACTTTTTTGCTATTGGCTGGTGGTTTCCGAACGCAACCCTCGGAAATAGCGGGGCGGGGTTGAATTCCACCGTGCTGCCCTCTTCAAGTAAAGTCATTTTTATTTACGCCATGTAGCACCAATTCACAAATAAAGTACTCTTAAAGCACTTAACATGTTGGTTACAGATCTAGAACCACGCCTCTTACACGTAGAATACCAACTGAATCTCACATGAGCTATCACATGGCGACAGAGGAAAGGGGAAAAACTACTTGGGCGAAAACGCGAAAAGCACCTTATAAATCTTGACAAAGGCAATCTGTCAATATCACAGGTCAAGATCCTTAACTTTTGCCACATAAGATTTATTACCTCCGCAAAGCGCAGCACGGAGGTTATGTTTTTGCTGGGGTTTGTCTGTGTTCAGTATAACTTAACGTTCTGAATGGATTAGGATGAATTGTCAGAAATGGCATATGGAAAAACTGATTACATTTTGAGGTTGACCCGAATAACCACCTCGATAGAGGATGGATGGATGGATGGATTCGTAAACATTGCGAGTTTTATGATTTGTGTCTCTGGTTGGACTGCTGGTACCTTGCAGCCCTGTCCTGCTCGTCTGGCCAGCACACCTGCATCTTGTCTGTGATTAGGCCTTCTGAAGCCATGCGGTTTTGCTAGTCTGCGCCAGATTGTTGTTTCTACTTTGCAAGCTTCATGCAAGCTCCCACCATGTTTGCGAGCTATTCTCGTTACCTTTATTCCCTGCTCAAAACTGTTTTAATTAATTAGTTCTTTTTTCCAGACCCACCGTGTTTGGTTTTTTTTCCCCCCTCATAGCCATCATTGGAATGAGGAATAATAAAGTACTGTTCTGTAGCATTTGTTACCACATTACAATGTGCCATACAAAAATGTTCTGTGTACTGAGCATCTCAGAACATTTTTGATCTTCGGTTTGTGGAATTAGGAATTAGGGTGTTCAAGTCCAAAGTCCACCATACACAACTTGCAGCCATTCATGCAGATATCATTGGTTACATTTCAACAAAACTGTAAATAATCCCAGCTCAATGGTCAGTTTCATTATTTCCACAGGGGGCTACTGTGTGGCAAGCTTGAATAATGTTGATGAATTAAAAATACACCCTCTTCAAGTCAATGATCACTTTGTATTGTTACCTAATTGTTCATGGCGGAACTACAGTTTTTAAATGTAATAATTTATAAGACTATAACAAATTACCCTAGACCCTTATGAGGACAAGGGTATAGAAAATTTGGAAATGAGAGCTGCAACAATTGATAGACACCTCTTTTGAGATATATATATATATATATATATATATATATATATCTTTTGAATAAAAACGGAAAACTTCTGATTTCAGCCTCTCAAATGTGAATGTTTTATATTTCCTTAGTCATCCATGAAAGCAGACCTGTTTTCTTAGTGTTTTAGGTCAAACAAGATATTCACACACATCAGCTTTGACCTTGGAAAACAGTGATCAACATTTTTCCCTGGTGTTGGTTCAGATTGATTTGGTCAAAGTCAAAGTAAACATTATTATCCCCGAGGGGCAATTTGTGTTACAGCCAAAAGTATCACATGGACAACAAAACAAAACAAAAAAAACCCCAGCACCAACTTTACAAACAGTTATTCAGCAGAATGATGGCTGCTGGAACCAAGGAATTCCTCATCTTATTGGTCTTACATTTAGGAACACCATATCTGCGCCCTGATGGAAGCAACCTGAATTTGTCATGCAGGGGATTGGACTGGAATTGTCAAAGATTGACTGGGCCTTTTTCAGAGTCAGTACAGTCAGGTCAGTAAGTGTGGTGCCAGCAATTTTGCAGCACACTTTAGTGATGCCCTGTAACCTTCTCCTGTTTTTGTGAGCCCGTACCAGCTGATAAAAGAAAATGTCAGCACTGACTCAATAAAACTAAAACATTTTCATAAAAGTGCTGTCCACCTTAAAACAGCAAGGCTTACGATAAAAATACATCCTCTGATGAGCTTTTTCACACACACAAATTAACACGAATTAATTTTGTTCCATGAAGATTTTATCCTTTAAATGTTATTCTTCTACTTCATTACATTGTTACACATGAATTGGTCTTTGTTGCGTTTTTTTAAATGTGTGGGCTAGGCAGTTGTGTAAAGTATCAAGAGTTTGCCAGATCTGCAAAACTGGTACCAAAACAAGACCACCCAACCTCCTGCACTACTGGCAATCTTCACGATTTTGGGAGAATCATTGACAATGAAAACTTAACACCAGGATACTATGAATAGCTGCAGCCTACTCTCAAAATGCAACCCGCACCTATTGAGCAATTATCATTGCCCCATCTATTACAGTTTTTTTTTTTAATTATTTCAAGGCAGCATCACTCATGCGAGCAATGCTTATTGACCAGGCAGCCACTGTTCCAGCACAGCCAGCAGGCCTTTGAAGTTTGTACTAATCAGCACCAGTGCTGCTGTGAGATGCAATGAAAGGGCTTTCTGGGGGGTTGGTGCAAATGTGACCAATGCAAAGATAGAACATTTCTATTCCATACAAAGCAGCTTGCTTGGTTTATGCACCAGTCTAAAAATAGCACATTTCACTTGCCAGCATGTCATCTTTCGTACAAAGACGTTGTTTCATCGCACATTATGTGACACGTCATTGGTGTTGTACAGTGTTTTGTTATTCTCATTGTATTCTGCTTTACGCTACTTGGACTCAACTATAATTATTTGACGCCACCTTGCGACATATCTGTTTGTGTGTACAACGTTCATTTTTTTTATGGCATTTACTATAACACTTACCTTGTTCTGGTTTGCAGGAAAATTGGAAATTATCCAAGCTAACTTTGGGCAGGACAATGGGTACACACCAGACTATGAACAAACATTGGTTTGGTTTCTAATGGAACTTTACATACATGTTTTTGGACTGAACGTGGGGTAGTTTCAAAAACAAACAAACAAACAAAAGCTTATACAGTGGAACCGTGGCTAGTGACATTAATTTGTTCCACAAGGTCCAATTCAACCCGAAACAGACACTAACTGAATACATTTTTCCCATAATAAATAATGTAAATCCATTCATCCATTACAGAAAGCCAAAAACGTTAACACAAGACACGTTTTATTGTTTTACAATTATAGTTTTATGAGGAAAACAACTCGTGTCCTAGGTCTGCCCCGGTGACCTTCTCCCGGCTGGGCATGCCCGGAATGCCTCACCAGGGAGTCGTGCAGGAGGCATCCGGACTAGATGCCCGAGCCACCTCAACTGGCCCCTCTCATTGTGAATGAGCAACGACTCTTAGTCCCTCCTGGATGACCGAGCTCCTCACCCTATCTCTTAGAGTGAGTCCAGCCACCCTATAGTGGAAACTCCTTCTATCCGATCTTGTTCTTTTGGTCATGACCCAAAGGTCCAACTCGGCAATCCACTCTTTTCCGACTGAGAACCATGGCCTCGGATTTCGAGGTACTAAGTTTCAATCCAGAAGCTTCACACTCAGCTGCAAACCTCCCCAGTAAACACTGAAGGTCACAGCCTGATGAGGCCATCCGGACCACATCATCTACGAATAGCAGAGCGGAAATCTTAAGGCTCCCAAACTGGACTCTGTCAATGCCTTGACAGCGCCTAGAAATTTTGTCCATGAAAGTTATAAACAGAATTGGGCACAAAGGGCAGCTATAATGTAGGCCAATGTTCACCGAAAACAGACTCCACTTACTGCTGGCAATGCGAATCAGGGTCCTGGTCCAGTTGTACAGTCCATCCATCCATCCATTTTCCACCGCTTATCCGGGTCCGGGTCGCGGGGGCAGCAGCTTCAGTAGGGAAGTCCAGACTTCCCGGTCCCCAGCGACCTCTTCCAGCTCCATCGGGAGGACACCAAGGCGTTCCCAGGCCAGCTGTGAGACATAGTCCCTCCAGCGTGTCCTAGGTCTTCCCGGGGGCCTTCTGCCGACTGGGCATGCCCGAAACACCTCACCAGGGAGGCGCCCGGGAGGCATCCGGACTAGATGCCCGAGCCACCTCAACTGGCTCCTCTCGATGTGAAGGAGCAGCGGCTCTACTCTGAGCTCCTCCCGGATGGCCGAGCTCCTCACCCTATCTCTTAGGGTGAGTCCAGCCACCCTACGAAGGAAACTCATTTCCGCCCCTTGTATCCGCGATCTCATTCTTTCAGTCATGACCCATAACTCATGACCATAGGTGAGGGTGGGAACGTAGATCGATCGGTAAACAGAGAGCTTTGCCTTCCGGCTCAGCTCTCTCTTCACCACGACGGTCCGGTACAGCGACCGCATTACTGCAGACGCTGCACCGATCCGTCTGTCGATCTCACGCTCCAACCTTCCCTCACTCGTGAACAAGAACAGTTGTACAGTACAAAGACCAAATGGCACGTAGTAGCGCGCCACCAATTCTGTACTCCCTGAGCACCCCTACAGGACATCGCGAGCGACACAATTGAATGCCTTTTCCAAGTCTACAAAGCACATGTAGACCGTTTGGGCAAACTACCATGTACCCTCCAGTATCCTTGCAACGGTGTAGAGCTGATCCAGTATTCCACGACCGGGATGAAAACCACATTGCACCCGCTGTAGCCGAGGTTCAGTTACTGTTGTACCCTTCACCCTGGAATAGACTTTACCAGAAAGCTGAAGAGTGTGGTTAAGCCAAGCCCTTTGGGAAACCAATTTTTTGAATATTCACCTTACAAAATACTCATTAAATATTAATCAGGCAATGAATGAAGTCAATTGTCATTCACACAGTCTGCCTGCTCCAGTCAGTTTTATCAGTCGACATCCGAGACCAGACCTCACGAAAAGGAGAAGTTGGCTCTGAAATCACAGGAGTGACAAATGGAAAAGGAAAAACATGCGGAAATATAAAAAGAATAATACAAAAATATACAAACGCAATCATATTCGAATTACATTTTGTCTTTGCTTTTTCCTTTTTTTTTATTGCATGTACTATTTCCCCATGTATTTGTTTTTAATTTTGGCACTCCTGTGATTCCATAGTTGCATAGTTGGCATGGTTATGTGGAAGTAAACTGAAATGTACACATTCTCCTTGACATTCCTTGGCAGTGTTAGTGTTGGTTAAGCACTGTGGTCCAGAAGTCACTGAATGTTGGGTGTATAGTAGATCCGAACTTGGTGATCGTTCCTATTTTGCGCACCTTCAGTTTGCCTTGAAGTTCAAATAGACCACAAACACACACAAGGACATGACAGTCCTCTCCAATATACTTGGGCTGAGTCATCCGTCCCATCAATTGATCAAGAGAAGTGCATAGACAACATTGTGGTGACTCAGAGACAGCACCGCTCAGGCTGACTTGAGAGTAGAGTCTGGAAAGTGTCTCTGAGCGTGTTCCTCATCAACTTTTCTTATTTACAGAGCTTCCTGAAAATTGGACAGACACAAGGGAGACCCTTCTGGAGGGCATGGTGTTCCAGCTCAAGTACCTGGGGGTCACAATGGTCGAGCAACCGAAAGGAGAAGAGCTGTCTGCTGCTGCTGTCAAGAGGATAGTGGCCACAGTGAGATCACCCCCCCCACACACACACACACACATATTCAGAAGTACATACTGTAAGCATAAGAATGTGGATTTAATGGGAGTTTGAACAGCATTCAAAATTGTGGCACAATGTTTGTATCATAATAAAAAATGCACAAACAAAGATGTCAAAAAGGTTAAAAATTAGTTTATTATCCCCTTTCATCTTTGATGTCTCTGGAGAAAGTAAATCTGAAAGCAATAGTTAATTTTGCTTTTGATTTCAGATATGTCGACACCCGTTTAAGGGGTGACTATAATCTGGTCCCACTGTATAGTTTTACCTAAACAAGGTTGTATGATATTTGGCATATTTTTGCCTTTTGTTTTAAATTAAGTCCCCTTCAGTGGTTTTCTCCTGCTCCCGATTGGTCCTCCTTCCCGCCCTCCTCGCCAAAATCCTTGAGGTCCAGGCTCACATTTACAGTACTTTAGAATGCAATCATATGTGGCTCAGACAGCTTTATCATGCTAGAAAAGGCTTACTGTTATTGGACCTGGCAGCTTGGGGGACAATTTAGTTAGCACTGAATCAATAGTGGAACTTAGGACCACTTATGGAGATGTATGGAGAGAGGGAGGAGGGAGAGCCCTTAATCTACCCGCTCCCCACAGTGAATGCGGTGCAGGTTCACTAAATGGGATAATCTGTTTTAAGTGAAGCGAACCGTAAAGTACCAATAGAATAATCCAAATATTGTGCCCCTCTCAGAAGGCTACATAAGGTCACCAAGTTTTCAGGTACGTGTATTAGTATGATCCGTTTCTGCACCACCGCACACCACGGTACACCTGCAATAATTGTTCAATTGCAATTGCACAATTTTTTTCCCTAAACCGATATGGATACCGCTAAATACCTGCTTCCCAAGACTGATATAAATATCCGATTTTTCTATCTTATTATTTAAATGTAGATTTAACACCATTACTATTAACAAAACATTGAAAGAATATAGTGGTGGCTCAGAAGTACAAACCGTGGCTCCAAGGAGTTTAGTCGTCATAAAAGCCGATATCCAAATGATGGTAAAGGGCTGGTCGTCCAGCAGCAGCGCCATCATTTCCATGGTGAAATTACAGATTGCTTCAGCCCCCCCAGGTCATCTCTGGCCAACTTTTTTGCACTTTTCAAATGCTGCGTCAATCGAAACAATCCCCGGGCGTCGAAGCAATGGTGGCGTTTCAGGTGGCTGAGAAGGTGTGGTGTGTTGAAGCTTGATGTTTTTTCCCCCTCTCATTGCAGAATGTTTGCCAAGCATTTAGCGAAATGTCCTCCTCTGAAATCAAAAGTCTCACCTAATTGACGCCACGTTTGTTTATAAGTGAGCTCAGCGAATGTTATGACCGGCTGTTTGCAGCGTGTCTCAGAAAAGGAGCGCTTCATTTGCTGACACTAACCCACCAACAATATGGGTAGCCTTGCGTGATTGGAGAGTTTTCTTTTTTTTATCGGATTCATTCATTCATTCCTTCATTTTCTATACCGCTTATCCTCATTAGGGTCACTGGGATGCTAGAGCCTATCCCAGCAGACTTTGGGCGAGAGGCGGGGTACACCCTGGACTGGTCGCCAGTCAATCCCACTGGTCGCCAGTCAATCGCGACCAGTATTTTTTATATTTTATATCGGATATCTGAGCTATTCTTTAATGTTATCGGATTCATCAGTACGCTGGCTACGTTTACATGCAGTCATAGGCGACTATGGCGTGAGACACGTGCGGCTCCATTTCTTTGCGTTCTCGCCTTTCATTAATAAAAAAAAAAAAAAGTCAAACAGAACAGTGTCAAGTACTGGTGGTGGGTCAGTACCAGCACCAAAGCGCAAACAAAAGCAGGTGCTGCTGTTGTTTTTGAATACAGGAAGAAGAAGCAGAAATGACGTGCATTTCGTCACGATGTCCTCCGTGCGCCAAGACGTTGTCTGTGCGCCGCTGTTTTGATCAGAATGTCCTGCTTGATGAAATGACCATGTGCGCAGGAAAAACCCTGTTTGCTCACACATTTAAACATCATGGCGAATGTTTCCCAATATTGACTGCATGTAAAAGTAGTCACTGTTCCTCATGACACCCTGCACCTGTAATATATACTCTCACCACCACGTCAATCAAATTTGAGCGTTTTTACACATGCACATACTTTTTAAAACTATCTCTAGCATTGTAACTTAATTTTTACTGGACCGTCTCGCTCATTAATTCCATTTTGCTTGTACCTGTCTGTCCTTCATCCAGGCCAAAGCCAGTGGAAAAAAACTCCAGAAAGTCACGCTAACCGTCTCCCCTCGCGGAATCATCCTTTACGACAGTGCCTCCAACCAGCTGATAGAAAACATTTCCATTTACAGGTCAGTCACGTCTTGACGTGTTCTGAATTTATGATTCAACTGGGCGGTCCTGGTTATTAAATTATTTCTTTTTTTTTTTTAAATCACATGACAATACATACCCATACTTCACTGGATCATTGTGAAATATAAATAGGTGTGGCTCTCAATGCATTCGTTTGGGTCTCTCTGTCTTGGGAGCCGCACAACAGCTGTAGAAAGAGCTTTAGTGCAGGTGTGACTGATTGACAAGCACACATCTTCTCACACCCAGGTGACTCACCAGCAACACATTCCTGCACTCCATCACAGAAAAACCCTTGCCTGCCTCAGCCTGAATGACCCGCGTTGGCCTTCATGATTGTGCTCAGAGCATTTAAAACATGTTGGTATATTATGGATTATTTGTGTCGGACGTAATTACCAAGTTACTGTAAATTCCTCACCGCAAGTGTTCATTTCCTGTGTTCAAACAGGAACATGTGACCATTTTGTAATCAAATAGAAAATAGAGCGCATGTAGCAATGGCTAGACTAAAAAGAAAAAAACAATAAGCAGGGTCGCGAAGTCGATTACATTCATCTTCAAATTTCGATTAATCACATTTTGTCCACGGTTAACTTATGATGAATAACTATTGCTTCCATAATAGGTAGGGATGTAAATCTCTTGTGTATTAAACAATTTGATATGCATCTAGATACACGGGTGAAGATAGGATAAAAAAAAAACCCGATATATTTTAAAACATTTCCATACAATTTGATACAGCGTACAAACGATATCATTCAATTTGATTTGATACGATTCAACAGTTAGGGTTGTTAATGTACACATTTGTCTACAAGAAGCCGATTTTGGCGTGTCATTTTTACGGTATTTTCAAAGGTGTAAAAGAGCACATCCTATTCCCAAGCATAAAACGTAAAATAATTAGTAAATAATTTGTAAATAAATACATCAGATTGTTTGTAAAGGGATATCCAGTTTAGAAATACGGGCTATTATTTTATTCTAAAAATAATAAACAGTTAGAAATCCCAGTTTTTGCATGTTTAATGCGAGCGGCGACTTGTCCCACTTTATTCTATGATCTTTGAACGCACCATTTAACTGTCTCCCACATAGCACAGGTAGACTAATATGTTTTTCTTTCACCTCATATTTGGTTCCAAATCCTGATACTGTGTGGAAATGCATAAAGGTAACATTTGATGACGTTATTGAGTGCTAATGTGCATATTTGTGCAGTGCACCTCTCTGACAAACAAAGTCCAGGCTAATAGTGGTGGATGGTGGCTCTGTACTCCACTTGTTCTTTTTAATTTTTTGTTGTTCCAGTCATAGTTTTACACAATACATAAGAAATATGGCAAATTACATTGCTGTAGTAGTAAAATTTTTCCTCAATGACTAACTAGAGCACTGCTAATGCCATTCTTCTGTAATGGTCATATTGACCCCCAAATAGCTGTTCTCGGCTATGCCTGCCGATAAGTAGCAACTTGTAATGCAAACTAAAATAGACGGCTTGCATCTAAAGAACACTCGTTAGTTGGAACGCAATCATTTTTGTCTTGTTGCGAGAGCCATCTGCCAGGGCTTTGAAGCTAAACTCACCATTCAAAATAATCTTTTTGAAGGTCCATTTCTGCTCAATATTTGTTCCCGCCTGCGGCTCCACATTCAGCTGTGTTTCCTCAAAGTACGGTGTGGGATGATGGTCAAACGGGATGTGACCACATTTATTGGGCATAAAAAAAATAGTTCTAAAAAAAAGCAGTGGTTCTCAAATAGTGGGGCAGGCCCCCCTGGGGAGGCGCGGCGACAAGGTATAATTGTCGTTGATTTACAGACTACCTGTACTGTATGTCACTGAGTGTAATTGAGAGAAAACTTTCCCACCTTTCATTTTTTTCATTTCTGATTTGAATGTCTCAGAGTAATGGTGGCTCAATTCATGAAGGTGTTAACGTCTCAGCTTTACACCATTTATCTATATTAAATCTGCTCTCTGCAGTGTTGGGATTTATCCAAGCTACATTTCACTCTGAAAGCAGGACCAAGACAGAAGGAGAAACATCACTTCATCAGCCTTGGGCTGCCATCAAACACATCCAAGTGCATCCAAACCACACTGCGACACGACTTCAGTCATTAATGGCTCTAAAACACTGATAACACAACCCTGAATGATCCTGCAATGCAAGTTTTTTTGTTTTGCTTAAAACATAAGTATTATCATCTTTTTCCTGTATTCTGCCGTGTCCTCAACAATGTGTGGAAACAGTATCTCGTTTGCCATATACCCTGAGAAGATGGATGATCGATAAAAGAAATGGATCGCCTCATTTTCAATTGCCCTCCATTACAAACATTCGCTGCTAAACCTGAAGTATCGGGCGTCTGCAATCGTTAAACTACTCCAAACGTTTTTCCCTTTGTTATTATTGATCTACAAGTTCTCTACCTTCATACACACCTTTGATGAACGTGTTTGTGGAAGGACTTTTTGGTTATATGCCGGATTGCTGAAATTAGCAAGAGATGAAATTACTGGACAAGCTTAAGGAGTTTTGTCAGTGCATCATGACTTTCTCTAATGCTTACGTTTTTGTGTTTTTCAGAATTTCTTATTGCACAGCAGACAAGATGCACGATAAAGTGTTTGCCTACATTGTCCAAAGCCAGCATAATGAGGCTCTTGAGTGTCATGCTTTCCTCTGCACAAAGAGAAAAGTGGTAAGCAATTCAGACATTGTGCATTCCTTCAATGCAAGGCAATCGCATCAGCTCCTATGTAAAACAAACAACAACAAAAAAACAGATTTTTGTCTATATTGTCCACAAGAACTGCACTCTCTCTGAAACACATTAGGCATGCAAATATTAAGGCGGGAGAAAGATGAGAATGGTGTACATGAAGGAAGGAGAGGTTATCATTTCCTCCTTCCCTAGAGATTTCCCCAACAACTGAGCCACACCCTCCTCTTCCTTCCCCTCACTAATTTACTTCTTGCCAAAACGCCACGTAGCCTTTCAGCTAAATAAACAGGTCTCGGTGGCTCTTCTTTTGAAGTGTCTGTATTTTGCTTGTAGTGGTCACTTCCTCTTTTGCTCAAGCCGTAGCTCTAACCTAACATCCTTCCCATACCGAGAGAGTTAATAGTGTTATTATAAAGTAGTTATCATTTGTCTTCCTTTTAATCATTTCCCTCTCACTGTGTGCTTACTCCCAACAGGCGCAGGCGGTAACCCTAACAGTGGCTCAGGCTTTCAGAGTTGCGTTTGAATTCTGGCAGACCGCCAAGGAAGGTACGCATGGTTGCCCCCGACCACAAGAGGAGTGTTGACGGCTGAGTGAAAACGCCCCTCTTCTCATGCATTTGTTCCCCCACATTGGTTATACTTTTCACTTAGCGTATGCATTCTATTTTTCCCCTCCTTGTATGCTCAAACATCTACAGGGAGTGCAGAATTATTAGGCAAATGAGTATTTTGACCAGATCATCCTCTTTATGCATGTTGTCGTACTCCAAGCTGTATAGGTTCGTAAGCCTATTGCCAATTAAGCATATTAGGTGATGTGCATCTCTGGAATGAGAAGGGGTGTGGTCTATTGACATCAGCACCCTATATCAGGTGTGCATAATTATTAGGCAATTTCCTTTCCTTTGGCAAAATGGGTCAAAAGAAGGACTTGACAGGCTCCTTAAAGTCAAAAATAGTGAGATATCTTGCAGAGGGATGCAGCACTCTTAAAATTGCCAAGCTTCTGAAACGTGACCATCAACAATCAAGCGTTTCATTCAAAATAGTCAACAGGGTCGCAAGAAGGGTGTGGAAAAACCAAGGCGCAAAATAACTGCCCATGAACTGAGAAAAGTCAAGCGTGTCGCTGCCAAGATGCCACTTGCCACCAGTTTTTCCATATTTCAGAGCTGCAACATCACTGGAGTGCCCAAAAGCACAAGGTGTGCAATACTCAGAGACATGGCCAAGGTAGGAAAGGCCGGAAAAACGACCGCCATTGAACAAGACACACAAGCTGAAACGTCATGACTGGGCCAAGAAATTTCTGAAGACAGATTTTTCTAAGGTTTTATGGACTAATAACAATGAGAGTGAGTCTTGATGGGCCTGATGGATGGGCTCGTGGCTGGATCGGTAAAGGGGAGAGAGCTCCAGTCCGACTCAGACACCAGCAAGGTGGAGGTGGAGTACTGGTTTGGGCTGGTATCCTCAAAGATGAGCTTGTGGGGCCTTTTCTGGTTGAGGATGGAGTCAAACTCAACTCCCAGTCCTACTGCCATTTTCTGGAAGACACCTTCTTCAAGCAGTGATACAGGAATAAGTTTGCATCCTTCAAGAAAAACATGATTTTAATGCAGGACAAAGCTCCATCACACGGATCCAAGTACACCACAGCGTGGCTGGCAAGAAAGGGTCTAAAAGAAGAAAAACGAATGACATGGCCTCCTTGTTCACCTGATCTGAACCCCATAGAGAACCTGTGATCCATCATCAAATGTTAGATTTACAAGGAGGGAAAACAGTACACCTCTGAACAGTGTCTGTTGCTGCAGAGGCTGTGGTTCCTGCTGCACGCAATGTTGATGGTGAACAGATCAAAACACTGACAGAATCAATGGATGACAGGCTTTTGAGTGTTCTTGCAGAGAAAGGTGGCTATATTGGTCACTGATTTGTTTTTGGTTTGATTTTGAATGTCAGAAATGTACATTTGTGAATGTTGAGATGTTATATTGGTTTCACTGGTGAAAATAAATAATTAAAATGGTTTTATAATTGTTTTTTGTTAAGTTGCCTAATAATTATGCACAGTAATAGTCACCTGCACACACGGATATCCTCCTAAAATAGCTAAAACTAAAAACAAACTAAAAACTACTTCCAAAAGTATTCAGCTTTGATATTAATGAGTTTTTTGGGTTCATTGAGATTTAATAAAATGAATCCTCCAAAATACAACTTGCCTAATAATTCTGCACTCCCTGTATGCTCCATCACAGTCTGTGGGGTTAAATCACATTTTAAAGGCACAAAAACAGCTCGGTGTGCCGCAGCGCCATTCAAAAACAGTGCAAACTACAATCACAATCGTACATATTGTGAAAACACACACACACCCAAAGCTGACTGAGCCAGCGGTTCGATATGCTTCTAGTGGACTTATCCTCCTCCACAAACGTGAAGCAATTCCTCTTTACCATGTTCAAATTATATTGCTAAGTCTTTCCCGAGTATGGACAGGGGAGAACCAGGAAGAAGCTAGGGTTGTAGCCTCAGGCAGACTATTGTAAATCTGTCGTGCTTCTTTTCTGTTGAGGATTCAGCTCAGCTGGTGATTTGTCGTCAGAGTATTTCTAGTTTTTTTCTATTTGTTTGCCAACTCATCCAACCTTTGCAGTCTTCAGCAAGAGCATGGGCAGACACCGCTGTGGACACAGCAGACAATCAAACAGCTGCGTAAGGAAGGTGTCTCACGCACACACACAGCTTGCCCGTTCTTTTCCCACGGCTCAGCAGAACATTCATGTAATTTACTGCATATGTGACTTCATTTCAGATGGCAGGGAAGGTATTATATCTGCATCAGCACTTCTTTCCATCGTAGCGTGCGGCTCTCAAGGATACCATTCCGAATTAAGTGATCAATTGTTCTGTTTGTGTGCAACATAAGTCTCCCACCTTCATGGTATTTTCATGACATGCCTGGGGCGGGAGCACGTGAAGAGGAGAAAGATGGGGACAAGGAAGAAGAGGGAGAGCAGAGAAGGCTGGGTGTGTCGGTATAGTCAATCTGAAAGCAAATATGTGCTGGCTACTGATTCTCACTGGTCTCATCTGCAGGCAAGCCCTTTAGGAGGCCATATTTCAACCCTGCTCTCGTCTTCGACTTTGCTGGGGATACGTTTCTAACCATTCTGGACTGCATTTTCTCAAGATGGGAAGGGTGCGAGTGTCTCACCTTTTTTGTATGCCTTTTTTCTAAGCCTCCCCAACTCTTACTTTGTGGAGTATTTCAATATATTCTTAAATAACTTATAATATGTTTAAAAAAATAATATATTTAACGTGTTCTACTTGCGTCCATTTTACTTAAGTTTCAAGGCCACTGAGGATCTGAGCAGGAGAAGGCTTTCTGTTGAAGAAGTGGGCAGCAGGCAGGCAAACACTTCCACCACCCACAGTGGTTCTGCACAGTCAACCACACCACAGTGACCCACATTCCTTTGGATATTACAACCCCTGTCATCTTTAGTACTGACGTGCACTTGTAGACTATTCACCAAACTGGACTTCTGCTGACTCTGAGCAGGCATAATATCCAGCTGGAGTTCTGTTTGTAGCAATCCAATCCGAACCAGGACCTCGGAGGACAGATATGTCAGGCCACCATCACTAAGCTGCTTGGGTTCAAGGGACAAGAATGCAGCCATAGGGTATTTTCTTGTACTGGCTGAGAAAACACTACCACCACTGATAGATACTTTATTAATGTCACGCTTCTATTCAAGCATTTAATTTAGAAGTCTGCGCATTTTGACCTCACTAGAATGATGGCTTTAACCTTTCAGGCAGCTGAGGCCCAGAGATTGGTGTGCGTGCATGTAAGGGTGGTTAGAGTTCTAATGAAAACAAGAGACTATTCATGGGAGTACAAGGCCAGTGAATCAGTTGTCAAATGTGCTGTGGTTGTATTTCATCACAGGCAATTGGGGTGATTGCATATTTCATGTAACTGTTGCATTGCTCTTGCAGTAAGATGTTGCTATTTTTGCAGTGGCTCGCAAATCTAGCTAACACACGACCCAATCGTTGCGCTAACCTTATCTGCCAATTATCCCCACTGATTTGTTTGACTGCAACTGTTTCATGGGAATATTTGGTCTTTATTTTTCAGCGGCTGGCTGAATTAAGCCACAGTGCAAATCACCCTATTGTTACAGCTCTCCCGCGCCTCTTTTGTCCTCACCCTTTGGACCCCTGTGTGTCCACCCCATGCAGAGAAGGAGAAGCGAGTGAAGTCTGGTTCAGATGGTGAAGGAGCCAACAGCTCCCATTCGGACAGCTCAGCGAGCCTTGGCAGCCTGAAGGGAGGAGGTCAGTCCTGTCAACATCATGCTGCCTTTCACTGCCGCTTGTCTAAGGTTGTCTTACACCGAGGATGGAGGTCGACTGACTTGTCTCTTCTTAGCTTCATTGTCATGTGCTGCAGATCACAACCAAGTCCAATGTGCTTGGTAATAATATTAATAACTGTTATGATTCTTGCATTTGGAGATGAAATCACAGATGTAGCTTATGCTTTTTGATCCCCCACCACACCCCCAATGCATCTACCATCGGTGCCTTCTACAGAGGAAGTTGTTGACATATCGATGCGTTTGACATGCTTGAAGGCATCATTAGCCGTGGGTATTGTCCAGGCTGAGATGAGGCACAATGGCCGCACAGCCATTCCGCCGAGTGGGTTTGCATATGCCCTTTTGCGGTCTCACTCTGCACATCAAATGCTCACGATTCATTTGATAATGGAGGGTGCGGAGACATCTGACAGCGTTATCTTTGTAACCCTCTTTCCAGACAAATGGCCCACAGCTAGAAAGGAATTTAAAAAAATCTGTACCGCCTTCAGTGGCGGAGTAAAGAGGCATTTGGATTCTACAGTGTGCCTCTGGTGTAGGCTTTGCGTGCCTTAAATGGCAGGGACTGAAGACAACATCGTCACATGGTTATATTTTTGCACCAATTACTTGGCCAGATCTCACAACATGCCACTGGGTCAGGGAGACTCGGTGTTGGTTATGCTGCTGGTGGTGAGTCAGCTTTATCCGTGAGACATGACACTGGAGCTGTGTGTTTTTTATCTGCAACCCACTTCCACTATAACAAATATAAAATCCATCATCATCCCAAAGTGCCTGCCAAGTGTCATTACTGTGACCGCTTGAAAGCCTGCAATGACAGACAGTTTGATGTGAATTGCATGGCAGGGCAATGCAATTCTGTTTTTATTAAACGGCCGGGTCAGGAGAAGGTCGGCTAGGGCTATTCGGTTTTGACCATACGAATTTAGCTTTGCGGTTATGTTAGCACAAGCGGTAGCGCTGAGTTTCCACTGTGGACATCGTGAACTGAAAGAGAGCTACAGAATTCGAGATGACGCATGTAATTTACACACATGAATCACCAGGCAAAGCAGATCTCATTACAGGTCAGTGGCATTGACTTGGTAGAGTGCGGTTATTACAACCTCACATAATGCACAAATGCCAGCCTCAATGGGATTTAGATGCATGGTGAACTGGCGCCCAATCCAGGGTGTACCCCGCCTGCCGCCCAAAGTCAGCTGGGATCGGCTCCAGCGTACCCCCACGGCCCTAGTGAGGATAAGCGGCATAGAAGATAGATGGAACTTCAACATACAATGTGGCATCGCTGAGTTTTGGAATGGACGCCGCGGTCATTCTTTTATGAGGGACGCAATTATACATACACTATGTATGAAATGAAGTTAAATGTGTAAAATGACTCTCTTTGTGTTTGTTTTGCAGATGCAGTCACAACAAAACTCCTGGATTTGGCTGAAGGGTCCGATGTAGCTTTGGTCCACTCAGGAACAATAGAAATGGAGTCGAATCCCTTCGTGGTGCATAATTGTGCAACCGAGAACAACAATACTGTATGGGTAAGAGAAGAGTGGGCTTGTCAGTTTCAGCTCCAAAGGCGTGATAAGATGCAAGACATGGAAAGCAAACATGGATTACTGGACCTGCATAGGAGCAGACAGTTCCATGTCAATAGTTAATACAGTTTCAAAAACATTTTATCTCCAAAAGGGGGGCCCTGGTTTAGGAATTAACATTTTTCTGTTTGTCAGGAACTTGAGGATGGTCTGGATGAGGCTTTTTCAAGGTAAGCGGAACTCGTGTCAGATTTTCTTTTTCGTGTTATTGTTAGCAGTTGCATTGATGTTCCTTCTCCGGCTCCCACAAACGGGCACGGCTTGTAGCCCATCGACACAGTTGACACCTTCCCTAAATCATGCTGCTTTAGTAGCTCTGCTTGCCAGCATCGCAGACCCACATGCTGATTTCTTAGCTGGGAGATTTGTAGCACAAATTAATCCGAAATATTTTTGTAGTTACAGCATAAAAAAACCTGTTTCGTATAAAGCCCTCTAGACATGAAATAACAATCCTACAGCTACCTTTACACTCATGTTACCCAATGAATAGAAATAGAATAGAAAATGAGACAGACTAGTAGTAGTAGTAGAGTCCTGGACCATGGTGGCTATTTTGTTTTTTAAAACCAGTTTCCTGTGTGATGTAGAGCTGTCTTGTAACAACCACATTTCTTCACGTATTGTCAGTTTCTAGGTGGTGAAAGCCGTGAAACATTTCAATTATGCATCTCAGTGTTTTTGGACCACACTTTGGCCTCACAGTCAGGAGGTTCAGTGTTCAAATCTCCGTCGGGCATCTCTGTGTGGAGTTTGCATGTTCTCCCCGTGTGTGCGTGGGTTTTCTCCGGGTACTCCCACATTCCAAAAACATGCAGGTTAGGTTAATTGGCGACTCTAAATTGTCCATTAGAGTGTGAACGGTTGTTTGTCTGCCCAGCGATTGACTGGCGACCAATCCAGGGTCTGCCCCGCCTCCCGCCCAGAGTCAGCTGGGATAGGCTCCAGCATACCCGCGGCCCTAATGAGGATAAGCGGTATAGAAGATGGATGGATGAGTTGTTTTTGGCGTTCTTCTGCCATCTAGTGGTTATTGTTTTAACTGCATTGTGTTCAAGGACTTATTTTTTGGATCTGTGTTGCTGTATTTGGTTGGTTAGAATTTTTTAAGCTTGCATAGGCCATGTATAAACCAGCAGAAGTGTGATTAAATGACCAATTTAGTCCATATCATTAGAGCAATCACAGGTGCTTGTGTGCTCAGCTGCTGTTGCATGGTGGGTTTGTTTACGCCTGTTTATTTTAGACCACCATTAAGACTCATTGAATCCTCATTAGTGCATGAATTTCCCCTGGGTGTTTCGCTTTCATTTCGGCGAAGGGAGGAGGCTTCCCGCTTTGCATAACGACACATTTAGAGCCGATATTTTTGCTCCGTTATCAGGTGATTGTCTCCACACACAGTAATTACACTGCATTGTAAATCTCCCACCCTGCATTTAATTAGGATGCTCCGAGCACGAGCACAGATGGATCTCTTCTCAAATTGAAGGTTACTTTAGGGCCAGCTTGGTGCTTTTGTGCATCAGCATAAGGTGGTTGCACTAAGAGTTGTTGTTGAAGTGTAAACACAACACAGATGTTGCCCTCCCAAAGGAAAAGGGGCTCACTGGTTCCCTCATACAATCAACATGCTGGATAACCTGTGATGCAAACATCCATGGCTGTCATGCTACCTTATCCTGGGCATTATAGGTAATTCGATTTGAAATGTATGTTATGGCTTGATCGAACCGTAATTGATCAACTATACACTTTTGTATACACTATAGTCTTCCGAAAATCCCGAAGCTGTCTGGTTGTGGTTTTATGACTTGTGGACTTGCATTTTTTTTTTGGTCCTCATACAAGAGACTGCACTGCCCTCCACTGCTTATTGAGTGTACATGTTGATATGGTACCATACCGTAGCTGCAGTAATTAATCACCGATTAACTGATTATCCAATTAGTTGACAGCTATTTTGGTGTACAATTAATTTTTCTGTGATTTCAGCCCCTGGTATATGAATATGGTTTGTTTTTCTTAGTCAACGAAGCAGACCTATTATCTTTGTGCTTCAGCCAAAATAGGATAAAACACACATCAGCTTTAACTTTGGAAAACAGTTTTGCCTCTTTCCTGATATGTTGCTCAGCAAACCACAAACAGTTTCTTCTGGGGCATAACTACAGTAATACTTGATTGATCAAAACAGGAAGTTTTAGATTCCCTGACTTAACAGTGGATAAGATCATTTTTAGTTGCAGTTTTAGTACCATCACATCACCGGCACACGTAGGCCGGTATCTCATACAACAAAGTTATTTTTCCACAATTTGGCCTGCCATCCACACGAGCCCACACATATATGGCGCTAAAAACGATGGTTTTCAAAACCTGCGGCCAAAGTGCAGAATCGGAGAAAAATCCGGAGTTTTAAGTTTCCAAACGTCACTGCCTGCGACAAAGTGTGCTGCGACGTCACGCAAGCCATCTGTAATTACAAAAGCAACAACATGGAGGCCCTCGGTTGGTTGTAGCTATTGATGTTTGGAGATTTGTGACCTGAACTGACTTCGGTGTGGCTGTTGCCTCTCTGGTGTGGCAATTTCTGCCCTCAGAACTGCCGCTCATTGGATATTCTCCCTGTTTGTGAGCAACCAGCCGTTGTATGTGTAAAAATGCCTGTCAATCAAAGTCTACCACACCAAGTCACCTAGTGACCCACTACCATGAGCGAGACCTAAGAGCTGGCTAACAACCTTGGGGGAAAAAGTCAAGAAAATGCAATGCAATATGAATAAAATAAAAGAATGATAGAAATAGTGAGTAAAATATAAGTGAATACAAGTAAATTCCCAATATATACCAGGGCGGACTAGAAATAATCCACTACAGACAAGTGACATTGTAGAGCTGGATGGCATGTGGAATGATGAAGTTTGATAGCATTCACTGTGGGAGTGGAACTGGAGGAGTCTGTTGAAGAATGTGCTCAGCTGCCCCTCTATTGTCCAGTGGAGTGGGTGGGGTTGTCCATGATGGAGAGCAGTTTGTCCTCCTGTCTCTCGTCACAAATGCCTCCGACTGAGTGCTGTTAACTTCTTCTGCTTTCCGGATCAATGTCCTGTACCGCAACTGGTAGAAGATCTCCAGCAGCTTGCTGCACATGTTGAAGGACCTAAGCTCCTCAGCCAGTAGAGTCTGCTCATGCCCTTCATGTGAACTGCGCTGCTGTTGTCATTCGTGTCCTGTAAATTTCTGATACGCTTGACCACCGCAGAGTGATCAGAGAACTTCTGCAGGTGGCAGCACCCACGGCTTTACTGGAAATCAGAGGTGTACAGAGTGAACAAGACAACAATGTAGACAGGACAGTTCCCCGAAGAAGCCATACTCTACCAAACACAGTATGAGGCACGGTGCCCCCAAGACCGATTCTGGAGACAGTGGATGAGTTGACACGTCCTGAGCTGCTTCTCAGGGTCCACCCACACGAGTTTCAGTGTTATATGACTGTGGGAGACGTTACCTTGCCAAAATCCTCATGCAGGTTTTTGTGATGTTGCTTCAAATGTGCAATGCCGGTCGTATTAAACTCGCCACTACGGGAAACATGCGCATGGCACGTTTTGCGCTCAGCTGCAACATCTTTTTTGTACTTTATAAAGAAGATGTCACATGACCGACATTACAATTCCACCTCGCTACTTTGCTAACCACATTGGCTCTATCCAGCTATCCGCCCCGGCAGGTCTGTTTGCGGGATAGACGTGCCGGGGCGGAGTCTGCAATCAGCTGCTTGTGTGCCAATATCGCAGATTTTAGATGCAGGCCAATGTCATCTTTTTTGCTGATAACAGCCCGATATCCAAAGCAATGCTCCAATATTGGTAAGCGTTTCTCTTCTCTAGGAGCATTTTACGAAGTTCATTTTCGCTTCCAAGGCTTTACCTTTCTTGGGAAGAGCCTGCTTTAATTCATTCATGGGTGCATAATTCTAACAGACATGGGGAACCATGACTTTTTTTCCCCTGTAGGATTTTGAGTGTAGTTATTTTTTAGTAATATTGTTCATATAAACTTAATTTTCCTAAACTCAACCCTGTCTATTTGTAATAAGAAGCAGTTTTAAAGTGCTTTAGTGTAAATGCATGTTTTTAGAAGAGATTTCAACTGTTACCTGACTTGTTATGTTTGACCCCTCCCCCAGCTGCAGTCTGGATAGCTTTGAATCCTGCTCAGGTAACGGAGTCATTGAGTGCTTTTAGTCCATCATTGTCCCTTTTCATCTGTCTGGATGTTCACATTGGACCACATTCATCATGATACATTTTCCTTCAAGGACATCAAACCATTAGCTGGAGTTAGAGCAGAAGCCAAAAGTCCCCACGGAGTTGACGCATCCTCATTATGTGTGGTTTCTCATCTAGAAAGTCGTGGATTTTTAAATTCATCATTATCCATGTGTTGTTCGTAAGCATTTTGGTGCCGTGCATAATCACTTACTTGTCTTTACAACGTCTCTCTCCCTACAGACTCGCTGAGTCTCGCACTAACCCCCAGGTCCTGGACATTGGGGTAAGCCCTCAGGATTTTACCACTGACGAGTGCCTGTCCCCAGGCAAATGGGACCAAGAGGACACAGACTTCCCAGCACAAAAAGACACTGAGGGGTTCTAAATGAAAGCCTCCCCCAGGCTAGCAACCGCCAGTGGGGGAAAAATAACAAGGAATGCCAGCAGGTTCTCTGCCCACTCCCCTGAAGCCCATTGACGTCCTTTGATAGGTTCAGACTGGCGTTTCTCAGGTGCTTCTGCATCTACACAACCAGAGAAGTTTGACGTGAGCAGGCTTCGCACTCAACAAGCCAAAGCAATATAAACCACTTTATCTTTGTACAAGATCATGCACCACCAGTTCCTGTTTGTTAGTCAGTGTATCCTTTCTTTCAGCACCTCCTCACCCAGTCATGACATGTATTGTGCTCCTTTTTTGTTACGTTAGAAAGGAACGTGTATTTGATGCAACTGATCGCAAAAGGTCATAATGAACAAGGGTGCTGTCATTGTTATTTAAGGATGGAGATGTTTGGTCGGATTTGAGAGGGAGACAATAGATTTCAGGGGTGAATATCACCAAAGCCTCGATACTCACCCGTATTGGGCAAAACTAGAGTTACTACCTGTGTGCTTCAAGGCTCCTGCCCCTAGTTGGGCAATACAAGCTTTAAGGAAAAGTGTCTATGTGTAGGTCAAAGTGCGTGAGCTTGAAAGTTAAGACAATCCTATTTTTGTTTTTTTTCCAAAAGCAAAATCTATTTTTGCACTGTAGATGTATCCATGTTTAAAAGCACACGTCATGTAAGGGAATTAAATGTCAAAGTAATTATTCTTCGTGAATCGGCATTAACCTTTCTGCATTATAATTGTGGTGCGTTTAGACAGCTACTTAATTTTAAAGTTGGTCTATGCGTGTACCACAGACATTTGTGCAAAGCCACTTTGTAAGAATAAAAGACATCCAAATGGGGTAGGGGCATGTCCAACCACTGTTTGAATAAAATGCTGCATTGACTTGGAGATGTTTGTAAATATCCCCCGTGTTCGTTTTTACCCTTTTGTTTCATGTATGCATTTTATTTAACTCATTCCCAAATTGAATTTGCTTATGCTTATCTGTTCTACAGTTTATATTAAATCTTGCCATTTTTTACTGATACCTTTAGATTTGATGCTGAATGCTTACGTTGAATTTGACAATGTTCCAGAAAGTTTAACATTGAGATTTTTATTGCTATATTTTCATTTGTATATTTTTCTCATGTCTCTTGCAGAGCGTCATACAAAGAGGTCACTTACAATGAAATATTTTGTAGTATGTCATGAAGAAGTAAAGCATTGTGATCATTAAAACAAATTTTGTATACATGAGGTCACTGTAGTGTACTATTATTCAGCTTTTGTTAAAAGAAAAAGTGAAGGTCCCAACATGAACTGAGTTTTGTGTTGGCAAATAAATACATTGAAGCAAATGCAATTGTTTTACTCGACATTTTAAACCACTGAATTAGACAAATGCACTCTACGGAACTCAAATGTTTACAGTTGAGTTGTTTATTTTAAGCCCAACAAGTAAAATAGAAATACTCTGGTATTCAACAAAAACAAAACATTTCACACAAGCGCAAAATAAGCAAGATGACTTCCCCAACCAGCTTCTTGGTTGGGAATGTTTCTTGTAGGGTGCTTCTTCGATACATGCATTAAAATGTGTTCCAAGTATATTTCAACTGAGAGAATAGAAAAATAGTGCACACATATAAAACAGTGCAAACATAAGAGCTGCCGTTATGACTTGAACAATAAAAAAGGGCTTGGTTAGGGAAATGTACTTCTTTCAAACACTTTGGGCACCCTGTCAAAGCGCTTGCATGTCAAGGAGTTTTTAGCCTGCCACTTGTTGAGTGTCATTTTTGGTACAACCTTTCCCGACCGGGCTTGGTAGTTCCTGAAAGTAAACATTCAAAGCGTTGTGATTCACATTGTGTAACCTCTTCAAGGAAAACTGCACTTTTTGGAGGGGGAACTTTGCCCATCGTCCACCTGAGCACACGCTTCCCCATTTCTGTGTGTTCGAAACAGAGGAAAAACTAACCATGCACGTCATGCATGGGACACGCCTATTTCCACTACAAGGCTGTGGTCATGTGGTTACAAGTACATTCATGAGAACATGTAATACTTAGTATTTTGCTCTTTTGAACTTTTCCATGGGTGTATTAACATCTAGCGCTACTTTTGTCAACAACAGCAGTGTGTCATACTAATTATGGCAGTCGCCACCAACGAGTACTACTTTTGGACAAATGGGGATCCAGGACATAATCTTTGAGACCGACTATACAGTCCGCAAGAAAAGAGTGTGAAACTTTGCGGCAACTGGGGGGTGGATACGCTGGCTTACACACTTGCTGATGTATAGAATCTTTTTCCCACCTGCCCAAAATAAACTGGAAAAGACGCCCCAGACATACAAAACAGACTGGACTACTACTTTGGTTGTCTATTTATGGTGGCTAATATGCCTGTTCTTGTTTCCTAGTCAGTACACATCAGTGTCCTTTTGCATTGTTTTGGAGCGGGCCCGCCACCGCTCCGTCTTCTTGTTTGTTTGTTTGTTTTAGGGCTTTATAGTCAGAATAGGCGCGTTCCGTTACGTGCAGTGTTAGCTCCCCCACGCTGGCTGCTTTTTTCTCGTCAGAATGTGCTGAACAGAGAAAGGCATGTGTGGTCATATTTCACGTAACAATGGTGGATGATGGGCAACATTTTCCTTTGACGTTTAGAGAAACCAGGCCAAACTGTACCTGCGTGTGAGGTCGCAGGGATGCTGCCATTGTCTCCCAGAAGACAACGCACGTCCGACGTGTTCCATCAGGCTCCACAGTTCACCAACAGCATCTTGAGAAACACACCAGTGCTGCCTGAAGTCAACAGTGCTGTCGTTTCCACTATGACGCTGGCACTAGAGAAAGGTTATGGGAGTACCTTGAACAGCGTCTGAACCCTCATTGATGTGTCTCAGGACGGACTGGACATATAGTCCTTTCTCTCGCTCCCAATCCTCTACAGTGTTGAAAACCACTGGCCTGCAAAAAACGGCATCAGTGATGGCGATATTATTACCCACCTATTCATCCATTTTCTATATGGCTTGTCCCCACTAGTGTCACATGTATGCTGGAGCCTATCCCAGCTGACATCCCAACTTCATTGTAGTTATCAACCTGATATCTTATTTAGATACATCAGATATTGCACTTCATTACATTGTGCCTACGTATCTTAATATTGTGGCCAACACGTCCTAACAACCGGCAAAGTAGTGTGGTTATGGCTCCCCCAGCTGGGGGCCGATGTCACTACAACACCAACCTCCTGGATGTGATGTCAACTTGACCGGTACTGGCTTTTGAGTTGGACTTCTTTACGGAAGGTACAGCTTGGGGAATCCGCACTACTGATTTCACCTTGAAAAAACAAAAACAAAAAGCATCACGTCAACGCTGAACACCAATACATCAGGGGGTCCTCCACCCCTTACCTGAACTTTGAAACTGGTGTCCGAATCAAGTGTACTGCCCTCATAAAGAGATTCTGTCTCATTTGGGAGCACCTCCTCTACTGACTGGTTCCCATTAGCCTCGCCCTCATTCGTGCATATAGATGATTCCAGAATGGGGGGACCGATATTCCACACCTCGTCTACGAAGCCCCCCGACGGCTCTACGGGTGAGTGCCATGACAACCCACTTAGAGTGTCGTCCTGCTCGCTCATTGCGAGAGTGACCCTGCATCCCTTCTGTGCGGCCTGCGTTGGCCAGTGCGGCTCAGACGCAAGCTGGAGATTCTCCTCAACCGCCTTTAGAGGTGGACGGCAGGTAGGCGGGGTCTGCACTGTGGGAGTGAGACACATGGACAAATATCCCTTGTCGTCATCCTCATGTTTTACATTTGGAAAAGTGCAAGCGTAAGAGGGCTTGACGAAAAAGAGGTCATCCGCCCCGGCGTCAAAGGCAGGCCGCTGTTGGACGTTTTCATCCTTAACCACGCAAGGATCACCCCCCTTGCGAGCGCACGGCGTCGGGGTTGACTTGTTTGGCTTTTTGGCCAACAGTGCGGACAGAGAGAAGACTAACGGGGAGTGCTGCCTCACTGGAGATCTGACAAACAACGGGGAGGAGCAATCTTCCGGCGTCAGCACCGTTGGACGGAATGGTTTCTTTGCAGGAGTCTCGTAGCGGCTTCTCTGGTGGGAATCGTCTAATTTCCGCTTTGTCGCGCCGCTCTCGACAAGCTCAAATGTATGATTGATGAACGATTCAGGGAGGCTGTAAAGGCCGCCGTTGTCCATGTTCGTCCTTGAGTACACCGACAAAGGCTTAAGGTGTCTGATCTTCTCCGGAATGATTGTGGTCCTCTTAGACTCCATGTTTGGTTTTTATTCCGTGCCTGTTTAGAGAGAATAAAAGAAAAACATGATCAGCCAACTTTATCGGTGACATGGGATTTTAATCTTTTCATATCAAATTCACATCAAAGTACGGTGGCTAACGGGCGCTAGCACGTCCAAACGTAATTCCGGTTTGAAGCATTTCCCCGTCGCATCTGTTTTGTGCCGCTTGTGAGTTTTGATTTGGGATCTTTTTGGACTTTTCCGCATGTTTGCCCCTATCGGCCACCATATGCCACTACACCATTTCTAGAAATGTCACAATTCCCGCTCGGTCAAGTTTGGGACTTTCCCCAAAATGCAGATTTTCATAGGTTTATTTTAATTCTTATACATGTTTGTTGTGTACATGACTTCATATGCCATTCATACTGAGCCTTTAATCACAAAGTGAAGTCCAAGTTACACGGTTTGAAAATCATGGATCGGCGCTTCAGGACAAGGTTGAAGGTATGTAGGCTATAAGGTCACTGTAAAATTTATATGCAGATGAAATGTCAATCAAATCTGATGCAATGCAAATTATCGAGAGCTCTTCAAAAAGATATAATCGTCCCTCGTTTATTGCATTTCATTGGTTCCAGGCGCGACGGCAATAAGTGACTTTCCACGATGTAGGAAGAAATATTCACAAATGGAATCGTTTTGCAGTTATGGCACAGGAACCTGTTCAGTCTTCTCAGTAGGCCATTGTTAAGCCCAGTCTAGACATGAAACAGCACCCATAGAGTCACTTTTACATTTCTATTAATCAATATAGTTGATATAATCAGAGAAATAACAAATATTAGACACAAACAAGATAACACAGCCTCACACGTTAGCACAGGGGCCAGGACCCTTTTGGGAACCATTTTTGCCAAATGTTCAGTAAGAACTGTAGCTGTTGGCTTAGAACCTAGAGGTCGCTAGATGATGTCAACCAATTTGCATATCATTTGCATATGACGTTGCAGACAAAAAGGAGATAGGCCAGTGAATAAAAACACCATAATTGTGTTTAGAATTACAAATAAACTTGGTATTCTTGGTTTGTTAATCTAAAATTGGTCGTTTCATGAAAATAAAACAATGTTTTATCTCGGCCTCTCACAACCCCCCATCCCTTTTTTTATGTCGGCTTATTTGCGGCATGTAGCTTGTTTTTTTTTTTTTTATCAGCCTCCAGCACATTCTTAAAATCTTCTTTTCCTTTCGGCTTATCCCTTCAGGGGTCGCCACAGCAAATCAATTGCCGCAATCTAACTCTGTCTTCTGTATCCTCTTCTCTTGCTCCAACTACCTTCATGTCCTCTTTCACTACATCCATAAACCTTCTCTTTGGTCTTCCAGTTCAAAACTCAGCATCCTTCTACCAATATATTCACTATCTCTCCTCTGGACATGTCCGAACCATCTCAGTCTGGCCTCTCTGACTTTATCTCCAAAACCTCTAACATCTGCTGTCACTCTGATGTGCTCATTCCTGATCCTGTCCATCCTGGTCACACCCAAAGAGAACCTCAGCATCTTCATCTCTGCTACCTCCAGCTCTGCCTCCTGTCTTTTCCTTAGCGGCACTGTCTCTAAACCAAACATCGCTGGTCTCACCACAGTTTTGTACACCTTTCCTTTCATTTTAGCTGAAACTCTTCTATCACACCCGACACTTTTCTCCACCCATTCCAGCCAGCCTGCACACGCTTCTTCACCTCTTTTCCACATTCTCCATTGCTCTGGACTGTTGACCCTAAGTACTTAAAATCCTCCACTTTCTTTATCTCTTCTCCCTGTAACCTCCCTCTTCCACTTGGGTCCCTCTCATTTACACACATGTAGCTGACCTTCATTCCTCTCCTTTCCAGGGCAAACCTCCACCCCTCAAGCTTCTCCTCCACCTGTTCCCTGCTCTCAATACATATCTCTCACCCAGCACATTCTTAAAATAAACAAAACAATTAAGCTTTTTTTTTTTACAACACTCTTGTTATTATTACCACTATTAGATCAGGACCCTCCTATAGAGGGTGGTCCGACGTAAAACCTTTGCCAAATCAAAACATGCGAATCAAACGGAGGAAAATGATTGGCTGTGGCGACCCCTGTTGGGCTAAGCAGGGATAAGCCGAAAGGAAAAGAAGCGATACAGGACGCTGCAGCACTGCGAGCACGAGGCCTACATGAACGTGATGGCGCTTTCTGGACTTTTGGGATAGGCTCCCTAGTGGGGGTAAGCGGCTTATGTTATGTCGGCCTAGCGGTAGTCCAAATGTGATAAAGAAAGTTAAAAAAAACTGTTAGTAGCTCGTATGTTGGAGATTTGTCATTTTTCTGTCGTTTTGTTGGTTAGGGTTAATCTGCAAACGATAAATCAGTAATTCGCGTCGCCATTAGCTAACCAGCGCCTAGCTAGGCGGCGTTAGCTCGCGCCAATACGGCTACTACCGGCGAGCTGCTTCGTTGCTTTAGCACCACCAAAAAGACATTTTCGGGACGGGAATCAAACTTACGAGATGGCAGACATCCACCAGCATGCGAGGCGCTCGGTGGAAGGCACTCGGTCTCTAAAATCACCGCCGCGGTCAAGCCCCTGCCACTTCCAGGTAGCGAATATTCAAATGTTTAGAGGCGGGGCCGCCGTTGAAGTTGATGAGTTCGTGAGTTAATCGCGACATTACCGTTATCTTCCTCCGTTTGTACGCGCCAGAGGGAAGGTTCGGCGAGCTAACGATTTTACCTTTACGCTGACAAAACGTAGAGGTAGCAAGTAAGGTATAGACGAACATATTTGTGACAATTGAGACCCCACACCGCCACCTACTGGCAACTTATTTGAACTGCTCCCCATGTTAGTGGAACCTGTGTTGCCAGGTGGGAAATGACAAAATGAGCCTGCATAAGTGAATTGACGTTGCTCGGGACCAGCTAGTGTAAAATTAAAGTAAATTTAAGTATATTTTATATTTTGTAATAACTCACCAAAACCCACTGTGATCGAAACATAAAAACTTTGTATCCATAAGGCCATTCTACTATCTACTATCACCGAGCTTGCAAAAGCCATGTTGCAAAAACGCTGCGAGGGGTACAACAGCGCCCTCACCTGGCTGTAAAGAGACACGCGCGGCAATGCACAGCATCAGGTGCAGTGCATGAGGTGCAGTCTCGGTTCCCAAAAAGGGTGTACGCCGGAATCAAATCAATCATGAATCAAAATTAAAAACACACAATTACGAGTGCGCACAAATGCCTCACGGCACAAGGTGAAGCAGAAAGGAGACAGAGGGCTCTAATTTCGTAGACCAGGCACACCTTCGCTTGCGCCTCGCCAACGGACGTGTTTTAGGCGCATTTTGAAATTTTGTGCCAGGCGCAGCTTGTGGCAAAGAGGGAGGAGAAAAGGCGAGACTGGGTTTAACACAGGTCAAATCTTCACCAATCAAATGAGCTCCTCTCCTGACCTTTAAATGCACCGCTGGCGAAGCGAATCGCAAGTTTTGTTGAATATGCATGAAGACAGCGGAAGACGGCCAAACTTCTCCCAGACGGAAAGTAATGTTTTGGTCCGGGAGGTCCAAGCTCGCAGTGGTCGAATGTATGGTCACGTGAGCAGACCTCCACGGGCTGATGATGCAAAAGCGGCCTGGGAGGAGATTACAAGTATTGTAAATCAGGTTTGTCCTGACGTACAAAATCTATGTGCTGATTCAGACTTTAAACAGTGGTTGCTGTGATTTTTAAATGCATTTAAACCTGACTGACATTGTGTAAACCGGCCTGTGCGGTTTTGGTGACGTCTGCGCCTGTCGGCCAAATTACCACTAGACTGGCGTCGTTTTGCATTTTTTAAAATGGATTTTAATCCATTCATTCGTTTTCTACCACAATATGCCAGCTGTCCTTTCAATATTTCCCGGGCCAGACACCAAAACGTGATGATTACTGGATAATGCGGGGGCCTACCCGGGTCATTGATAGGTCTAGAAGTAAACTTCCCTCATTTTAATCAAAATGCCAGCTGTGTAATTCTGCAGAGCAAACCCTTTTGACAAAGAAAATGCAGATAAGAAAGAAAGACAAATACAGCGTACTGTGCTTTTTATTCATTCTTGGTGGGCTTCAGTGTAACATTATTATAAAGAATGACTTTTTATGTTCTAAACCTTTTGGTGTTGCATTAAGACACACACATTTAGTTGTATTGTGTGTTATAAAAATATTACAATGATAAGGAAAACAACATTACATTTAGAATACACGTAAAGTCTATTTAATAATTAAAATGAATTTATTCAACGGATACCATATTTCCAAATACTCTGACTCACTATCAGCCAATTTAAGTGCAGTTCTTTCCAGTAATATAATCTCCATAGTGTGTGCACACCAGCCATTGTGAGTTGGACCGCCAGCATCCATCGGTTTTTGTTTTAATGCATATTGACAAAAAAGCATTGTTATACTGGGATGACACATTGATGCAGATCTAAAAAGAAGACATATTTGTGGAGTGGTAGGAATTCCTATATTCAAGAGTGAAATTGCCTGTCTTTACAATTCTTGTGTTCTCTGTAATTATAATTACTTTATTTAGCGTGTTTATAATGACAAAACGTCCTTGTTGTGAAAACAGGAACCAGAGGCGGCTGCGAGACTCTCAAAAATGTTAACACAAAACACATTCTCATTGGCCGGACGGTGGTCGTGTGGTAGCATGTTGGCCACGCAGTCAGGACCTGGGTTCGAATCTCCGTTGGGCATCTCTGTGTTGTGTCCGTGGGTTTTTACTCTGGTTTCCTCCCACCTTCCAGGTTAATTGGCAACTCTAAGTTAGGAATGAATGTGAGTGTGTGTGGTTGGTGTACCCGCCTCCTGCCCGAAGTCAGCTGGGATTGGTAGTAGTGAAGATAAGCGGCATAGAAAATTCTTATAGTTTTACATGCATAGCACAGTTATAAATGCATAAAAATAACTCCAAATGATAAATTAACATTAACGTTTTACTCCATTGAAGACGTGACTGTTGCCAAAGACACAATGTGGCAGTGAGATCAACACTGATGCAAATTGGGGGGGTTTGGGTTATTTCTTGAATTCAACAGTATTTCCCACATTCTTTATCAACTTTTTTGGCACATTTTTGGGTTATTGAGTTGCGAAACACTATTGAATCCAATAATTCATGGCAAAACGGGAAGGTGGCGTCTGTGTTGTGTGTCGTACGCCGCTGCCATGTCTTTGGGAACAGTCACATCAAAACTCATGTCTTCAGTGACGGTAAATGCAGCCTTTCATTCCCTGTCTTTTATATGTATTTATATGCATTTTAATATGCATTTAAAACTATACAATCGTACAATTATTAAAATGTGTTTTTACATTTATGGATTTCTGGAACGGATTCATTGGATGTACATCACTTCTTATGGGAAAAGTTTATTGGGTTAAAAATGAATTCGTTTGGTTTGTGTGTGGGACAGGTGGCCCCATGTTTACGGCGTTCCGTGTTATTCAAAACGTCATTTTGGTTCGTAAACACAAGGCCCATTCAGGGACTATTTACAATGCGGTGCTGTAGAATACACCATGTGCTGAACATTGTCAGGATAAAGATCTGTAACATCTACCTGGATGTTGTAAGGATGAAGAAGAGTCGATCGACGGTCTCTTTACTGCAAAAACAAAACGGCGGAACAACACCAAAACAACATCAGCAAACTCAAATGTCTTTTTACCTCTTAGCCACACACACACACCGTCAAAACTCTTTAACCTTTACAGTACACCAAAGTAAGCCAAAGTAATAAATAAGCAGTGCGTTGGTCTCTCTACTGAGGTGGAAGTGTCGTAGTGCTTTGGCTTCCAGCTCATTACCATGTTTAGTGTTTTATTGCTGTATTTTAAGTAACCTGATGACCACCTGTGCATGTCTATTATCCACTGATAATAAAACGTCTCAAAGTCACCCAGGCTCTTTCACCGGCATCGCCTTTCATCCAGGTTGTTGTCAAACTTAACGCAGCGAACGTCCATCAATAGGGGGAGCTGTGAGCTTGTGTAGATATCGTGGCCCTTCTTGGCATTTCCAATGATCACTTCCAGCCAACCCTGTGATGCATGCTATGTAGTGTATGAATATTTCACACATTCTCAAGGCAAGTTTATAGGTATAATTCAGGTTCTCAAATTGTGAAAATGCAAGGAATTGCATCTTCATAGCCTATCCATCCACCCATTTTCTATACCATTTATCCTATATACATACATATAACACATGTACTGTATTATATAATATGCTATATTATATGCTATTTAAAGTATGTACATCTAGGAATGAAAGAAAGACAAATAAATAAAAAATCTACTCGCAGGGCTTGTTATCCTAGGGTGTAATGTTTTAGGGCAAGTAACATCAGCACATACATTTTAATCTATATTGACTGTCCCGTCTGCCTCTGTCACGCCGTCTCCACCACCTCATCTGTCCCCGAATCGCTGCCTCCCTCCTCCTCTTCTTCCTCCTCATCGCTGGCCAGTGGATCGATATGAATGTGGTTAACTTGTAACAATACTTGTATTCTCCTCCCAGGCCACTTTTGCATCATCAGCCCGTGGAGGTCGGCTCGCGTGACCTTATATTCGGCCACTGCGAGCTTGGACCTCCCGGACCAAAACATCACTTTTGGCTGTCTTCCGTTGTCTTCATCCATATTCAACAAAACTTGCAATGCGCTTCACCAGCGGTGCATTTAAAGGTGAGGAGCTCATTTGATTGGTGGAGATATGACCCGGCTGTGTTAAACCCAGTCTCGCCTTCTCTCCTCCCTCTTTGCCACTTGCGCCGGTAGGAGGGCTTGCGGATTTTTCTTTAATTCATGAGACTTTCAGTACAATTTAAACGAGGTCACTGTGTCGTGTTGCCAGCTATTTGGACAGTAAAAATATGTGAAGAGTTATTATCCCAAGTAAAGACTGCAGACATTCATTTGGAGAAAATATTAGATATTTTTTTATTTTAAGCAAACACCATTAAGCATACACCATACACTTCGTAAGTGAAGTTGTGTAACCTTGTGCATAATAATTAATGAAATCATGCTAGCCCTCATTAAGCAATTACTGCTATACACTGCATACAATAAATAGAAACAGGTTTTGCACTTTTTTTCTTAACCATGCTGACTTGTCAACTGTTTATGTCCCCGGACACATTTTCAGATCCCTACAAAATAATGTTCAAAGAACTCATTCACTGCAAGCAGCATGAGAAACCACGGTGTGTTGTTTGCATTCAAAGCAAGTCCCGGCATCTTAAGAACATCAACCTGACTGCAGGGCTTTATTTCAATAGGCAGATATCGAGTTCTGTAACTACACATCATTATTGATTTTGGTTTAGTTAATATAGTGTGTAACCTGCTCTAGCCAAATACACCACTCTAAAATGTTTACACAAATGGAATATAACTGAGCCGCGCCCATGAGCAAATGTTATTGTTACGCATTACAACACCAGCATGTGGCAGAGGAGAGCCCTGGGGTAGCAGAGTGAGGGCCGATAAGAAGTGACGTGCGGGGTTTACAGTTGAGTTTTTGCCTTTGTTAGTCCCACAAGGGAACATTCTGCTGCAGCTGTAACCTGTGTTTTTATTACAGATTTTTCTTAGGGATTATTGTGCCCGTTGTGAGGCAAAAGGCCTGTTGTTTCGGGGACCAAGTCTGGTGATTGCGTGCGTCACGGAACATTACTGACACCTGGTGTAGAATACTATATTAACATATTTGAATCTCTCTTTTGAATGCCTTGCATTTGTGTTTTAGTTCATTTAGCAATTTTTATGGTTGGAAATACCTAATTTATGCAAAAAATATGCAACATTAGCTTAAATATAGATATTATTTTACTAATATTTTACTAATATTCTACTAAATATGAAAACCGCAAAATTTCACAGAAAATATTCACAATTTTCATTGTTATGCACATTTTGACATTTTTGTCCCAGATGCTATCAGACAATTCAATTCATTTAAAAGTATACACGTACAACAGTGGGTATGCATGTAGGGAGAGAATATAAACTTTATACTACTACCTTTTTGTCATATTATAAAAATAATAGAAAGAGCAAAGTGAAGGTAAAAATGTATATGAATTTGTTGACAATCCGCCATGAAGATTATTGAAAAATTAAAAACAGTCCCATACAGAAATTAACATTTACACAAGCTGATTTGATCAAGGGCCGCACGGTGGTTGAATGGGTAGCACAGTCAGGAGATCTGGGTCCGAATCTCTTTGTGGAGTTTGCATCTTCTCTTCGTTAATTTTTTTTCCAGGTACTCCGGTATCCTCCCACATTCCAAAAACATGCATGTTAGATTAAGTGGCGATTGGCGACTCTAAATTGTCCATTAGAGTGTGAGTGTGAATGGTTGTTTGTTTGCCTTGCGTTTGACTGGCGACCAGCCCAAGGTGTACCTTGCCCCCCGCCCGAAGTCAGCTGGGATAGGATCCCTAATGAGGATAAGCAGCACATAAAATGATGATTTGATCGAATGTTAGCTTAATTTTCCACTTAATAAAAACACAACAAAAGAGATTGTATTTAAATATGGAATTGTTGACAAACAATAAACTAAAAATAAGCACGACTTGTGTGTTTGTTTGCAGTTCGATAAACTCCCCAGGGATAAAATTGTTCCGGATGGATGCCTATTTATGGACTGGGGAAAAATGGATTCAGCATTCTACACTCGGAGGGCGGACCAAATCTCTTCCGCCCATATGAAGAATAGAAGAGGGGCTGGAAAAAAGGCTCTCACCACATAAAAACAGTAACTGCATTCAAGTTCTTCTTCTCCTTCATCGTAAAATAACACCGACAAACCTTGCGGTGACTACCTCATTCGCTTCCCAGTCCATTTATGATCGACTAAACAGCAAAAACTGGCAAAAGGGCTGGGTTAAGGGCGGAAAACGTTGAAAACAGTGGATGGTCCAAATGCCAGACAAATTGGTGACATTGCATTGGCTTTACCCACTTGCTTTACATCAACACACTCATAGCTGGGAACTTTCCCACAAGCACAGATATTCGTGTTTGTGAACACACCGTAGGGTGTCTACTGGAATAAGCTGCTGAGCTCCCAGCTACTAATTGGCTCCTCAACTTTACGTTTTTTTCCTCATTGCACATAACAACACAATGACAAAATGTAGTAGAAACACATTACAGTTGATAAGTGCTATGAAACGATCATTATCAGCAGGACATGAAGAGTTGTAAAGCACACAAAATACTGCAATACCTGGAATAGCACCCACTAAAGTTGCAATTTACAGTACTCTGCAAAAAAATTTAGGCCACCACTAGCTTTGTTGTTCCAATGACGTTTTTCATCATTTGGACAGTCATTGGAGCAAAAAGAGGTGAGAAATTCTAAACACAAAATCAATTTGTCAATTGTATCATTAAAGTAAATCGCAATCATCTAAAGTTAGCGGAAGATTTTTGCAATGTACTGTAATTTTCATTTGTCGTGTTTTATCATGTATATACATATTACAGCCAGCGTACTGAGTAATAATAGATGACAAGCATAAAAAATAACTACGTACTATACATACTAGAGGGGATACTGGCCATGTATCAGTCCATATAATGTACACATGATACAGGTAGTGACTGATTGCAGATACAGTCATTTATAATGCAAATTATAATGATGCACTACAGCTAACCTACATGGACGAATACTGACTTTGACTTGAAAATACTCGTTAGAAGCCCTTCTGCCTCAAAGCGGAACCCATAAAAAGTTTTTTTAAGAAACCTTAGCTTCCTTAGTGTCTGAACATTGCATGCCAAGATGTCTACAGAATGTGACCTCATTGCTCGTGACGTCCTCGTGTCAGGGCGGTTATTGCTTAAGGGATGTCCTCTAAAGTCGCTACAAAGGCCACTTCTCTGCAGACGTTTCCAAGCCCCTTTTAAAATTCATTATTTAGATGAGGCACTCTGGGTTAAGTCCTTTTTGTGTTACCCAGAATGCTAAGAAATCCACCACCGTCCGAGAGAAATAAAAGAGAACTCGTTCTGGATGTGGAATGTAAAAAATAGAATATATTACAACCATGAGAAAGAGTCAAGGTGGTGTTGCTAAAAAAGCAAACGCGAGCAAATGAGACACCAAACTGAGCAATTCCTCAGAAGCTGCCAGCTCGTTTTTAGAAATCACTCCTAAATTTAACAGGTGGAGTCTGGATTCCCTGAGGGGGGGGGGCAAGCTCGCCAGACTGAAATTATTTCCCACGGGACAGAATTTTCTGCCTTGGGGTGTAAAAAGCACAAGAGAAATGTACTTGGAGTACCTAGTAACAAAACTACAGTTTCATGATAAATGAGTCACCTTCACTCGTAAGAAAGTTTGATTTAGAGCATGTTGGGACGGAACAACATCTAGAGGATGAGATTCAAATCACACCACAGAGGAATACTGAGAAACGGTGGGTGCCACCCACAAATGTGCCGGCCAATCATGACCCGCTGAAAGACGAAAGCCAGACGAAAGCGGGACAGTGGATGAAAAGGTCTCCGGTTCTGCTTATTGACTTTGGTCCCTGGGGTTGGTTTACCAGCAGTCTGTCCACTTCCAGGACCGCTTGGCCCTAATTTCTTCCGCCCCCATGGTACAGTGGTTGTTAAGCACGACCGATCCGCTCAGCCCTCCACGCCGTCTCTCCACTGTGGGATCTCTTCTCAGAACGGCACTGGCCAAGTCATTCCTGATTCCCAGTGTGCCTGCAAGCTTTGCTCCAGTGGCAGGCCCATTCTGCTTAACAGGACTTGCTTATTTGTGAGAACTCAAAGTCTTTATCATATGGGGAAGACAGTCACACTTCAATGATGTTGACCGATGGCATCCTATTGTTCTTGGGGAACTGTGGGAGAAGAGAAGACGACAGCATTGAAGATTCTGGAGATCTCTCAAGAACAACACAACAAGCATGAGGATGCCTCTGTACTGTGTTTGTAAGAGTCATGCTGGAGTGGACAGGAAGTGATGTCAGGGATTCAGAGTTGAGTTTTAGCTTGAGTGTGGCCACAACAGTATCCCGTGTCATTAAAAGGATGATGATGGTGATTATTATTATTTATATTATTGTGCCTGTTGTGCGATCATTCAAACCAGCAATATTTAGGGATGTCCAATATTGTCCAATATATATATGACATCGACTGCAATATCAACTGTTGTGAAGCTAATGGATACAACATCTGGAATTAGCTTCTCGACATGGCTGTAAACAACATTGTATGACATTTGAGAAATACTTGCGACTTGGCATGGATCAGTGTGGCTCGAGGAAGTCCACAAGTTTGGTCCACGATAGAAAAGGGTCCAGTTTTGTCCGACGGATGGCTTTCGCCCTGGGAATTGGAAGTATTGAAGGAAGAGGAACGCTTTGCAGTCACTGCAAATTGCAAGTTTAATATCCGAGGAGGACACCACAGACATCACTTTAGTCAGGTACCGAGCGAGCGAGCTTGCTACTAGCCACCCACAGACGCAGTTCGATGAGGTCGTCGTTTGCGTGCCGGAAAATACGGGAGCCCATAGGCCTATATACAGCATTTTTTTAAAATGGGTTTTCATTATAGATTCTAACATTTACCGATATTACATTTTAATGTCAATATTGGGCCGATTGGACATCCTTAGCAATATTGTTGTTGACAGCGACCAAGTCTGGTGCATGTGTTACTAGTGACACCTAGTGGCCGGTGTAGACTACAGTTCATCAACATCCTTTAATCCCTTCAAACTGTACTCGTATTTGAGTTAAGTTATTGTATTTTAGTTTAAGTTTAGTTCAGTTTGAATTAATTTGTGAAAAATGGTGATAGTGAGGGTGCAATGTTCAAACTGATGTTTAAAGGTTGAGGGACTAATATATTTTTCAGCATTGGAGAACAGAAGTAGCAAACGTGGATGGGGAATGAATACCCGAATCCCCCGTTTATCGCGGTTGTTTCCGACCCGACCCGACCGTGATAAGTGAATTTCCACAAAGTAAGATTCTGTCTTCATAAATGGAATATTGTTGTAGTTATGTCATAGAAACCCTGTATACAATCTTCTAAACACAGCTAAGTACAACTATTAGAGACCTCTAGACATGACGTAACACCCCTACAGTCACCTGTACACCCGTATTACCCAATATAGCAGACGCAATCAGCGAAAAGAAGCCATTTAAGACAGAACTCGCACTCGTGCGTGTCACAGTAAAGGTGTTCTGTGTGGAGGATAGGAGGTCAGAGTTGAGGCTTTTATTCGTGTGGCTTTCAGATGATGATGATGATGATTATTGTTATGTTATTTAAACCTGCCCTCAAGGCATGTTGTTTCGGCGAAAATGATGTTGCTTGTCTCGCTGAACAATGACTGACACCTGAGTGACTAATGTAAACTACTACATTCTCATTTAGAAGGCTTGTATTTGTCTTGTATAAATGGCATGTAGCTTCTATTTGTATTTTAGTTCATTCAGCCGTTTTTATGCTTGACCGCTTCATTTAGGCCAATAATTATTATGATTATAATAATAGTTAATAATTATTATTACACAATTTGCTTAAATATCCATATATTTGCACTAATAATTGGCCATATTCAAACATGAAACAGCATGGTTCATTAATTTGTATACGTCTGAAAGATTTTGGAAAGAAATTTGAGCCACAATGTTGTGCTGAAAAGTCCGGCACCATTCACCTGCCCGGCGCCGTTGAGGGGGGAGGCAGCTCGGGGGAGGGGGGGTGGGTGGATTATACCTTACTGCGCAACAGACCCCCTGTCGGGTGTTCAGGAGTGCTGCACTCCGAGGAGTTTTTGGCTTTGTCCTTGTTGTTGTTGGGTTCGTTGTCTTTGATGATGTCATACTGACGACAGAAAAGAGCAATCACACCTGAAAAGAAGAGCGTGAGACTCGGTTAATCTTCCAAACACACGAGACACTGTAATTTCATGAATGCTGGATAAGTTATGGATAAATTCACCTTCTAAGGATCCGCTCTATAACACCAGCCAAGAGTGCAATCTCTGCGTTCATCCCTATATTTCTAACAGCCCTTAGGCCATGTCCACAAGACAGTAAGATGCATAGGATGGTGATAATACACAAGCACCAGACTTGATTGCCAGAACAACAGACTTCTATTGCAGGTTTGAATGATCTCTTAGTAGGGACAATAATCCCGAATAAAAACATGGGCAACTCTGAAGCCCTGGGTGGAATTTTTTCTAAAAACTCACTTTTTAAAGACAGAAGTTTACTTTTATTTTTATATTTATATAGTATACATACATTAAAATATGATGTTCATGTGGGCATAGCCTCGCGCTCAAATAATTTCATAATATGTCCATCTATCCATCCATTTTCTACGCCGCTTATCCTCATTAGGGTGGCGGGGGTTGCTGGAGCCTATCCCAGCCGACTTCGGGCGAGAGGCGGGATACACCTTGGACTGGTCGTCAGCCAATCGCAGGGCAGACAAACAAGCATTCATACCTATGGACAATTTCGAGTCACCAGTTAACCTAACATGCATGTTTTTGGAACGTGTGAGGAAACCGGAGTACCCGGAGAAAACCCACGCACGCACGGGGAGAACATGCAAACTCCACACAGAGATGCCCAGCGGAGATTCGAACCCTGATCTCCTGACTGTGAGGCCAACATGCTACCCACTCATCCACCATGCGTTCTTAATATGTCATCTATTTTATAATCCTCACCTGCCCACATGATGAGCACCACAACGATTATGATGAGCTCCCCCGCCCGCAGTTGGTTGGTCTGGCCCACTTCCTCCATCGTTACTTCATCTGTGAGAGAGACAAAAGGAAATGGTTTGGCCTCGGTTAATTTTTTCAGTCAGTAGTATTTCACATATCAGCAAAATGTTTTTACTGCTCAATGACCCGCAGCTAAGCATACTGAGCTCGGAGGCAAGTAGGTTAGCATATACTGTATTTAATCAGTACTGGTCTCCTGTGACTACTACGTGCCATTTGGTCCTTGTACAATCAAAGCAGGAGCCTGGTTCGCATTGCCAGCAGTAAGTCGAGCTTGTTTCCTTCGTAGAGTGGCTGGACTCACCCTAAGAGATAGGGTGAAGAGCTCGGCCACCCGGGAGAAGCTCAGAGTAGAGCCGCTGCTCATTCACATCGAGAGGAGCCAGTTGAGGTGGCTCGGGGATCTAGTCCGGATGCCTCCCGAGCACGTCCTGGTGAGGTGTTTCGGGCATGCCCAGGTGGGAGAAGGCCCCCGGGAAGACCTAGGACACGCTGGAGGGACTATGTCTCACAGCTGGCCTGGGAACGCCTTGGTGTCCTCCCGATGGAGCTGGAAGAGGTCGCGGGAGACCGGGAAGTCTGAACTTCTCTACTGAAACTACTGCCCCCGCGACCCGGACCCGGATAAGCGGAAGAAAATGGAATGGTCTCCTGTGGTTTGCATGTAGAGCTGGACTATTGAGGATGCCTCGATATTGCGATATGAGTTGCAATTAATGCCTGCTTCAATAAAACACAGATAAACCCATCTGGAGAAATATGCAATGTTTTGTTGATCGGTGTGCAGCTTCCAAGAACTTATGCAAACTTTTTTGGCATAGCTGAATGTTGTAGAAGTCACAGACTTGATGTAAAGTTCGGCAGTGTGTAGAGAACGGCAATCACATCCTTTTATTAGAGGCACTGGGTGACATTTTGAGGCCCCCGGCGTCTGTAGCAGGCACCCCATGCTCCAGTAGCTTTTAGAAACAAGCAATTCTGCCGATCGATTGGTCCCTGTTGCCCAGTATTAACAGATCAAAGCACCACCACCCAGAGGGAGGCGGGGGCTCTCGATGGGGTTGACTTTACTGGGCCAAACTGGTCAGATGTGGCGCTGCCGACGCAGAACGGCCAGTCTAGGGGTGCAACACTACACAGTGCGCACAGACAGCAGTGCCTGGATGGAGCCTTCTCCACTGGCCCCATTATGTATCACCTTTAGAGGATGTGATGACATCCACTTCAACACCATTCCCAGTTCATCTTTTAGTCTTTGCACTGTTATTGCGCTGTGATATGGTAAAACACAGTGGCGTGCGGTCCAGGGAGGTAGGTGAGTGATAAAAAAATAACTAATAATAAAAAAAAAATAAAATGAATAAATACATAGAAATCTCCGTTGGGCATCTCTGTGTGGAGTTTGCATGTTCTCCCCGTGCGTGTGTGGGTTTTCTCCGGGTACTCCGGTTTCCTCCCACATTCCAAAAACATGCATGTTAGGTTAATTGGCGATTCTAAAAATTGTCCATCGGTATGAATGTGAGTGTGAATGTTTTTTTGTCTATATGTGCCCTGCGATTGATTGGCGACCAGTCCAGGGTGTACCCCGCCTCTCGCCCAAAGCCAGCTGGGATAGGCTCCAGCATCCCCGTGACCCTAATGAGGATAAGCGGTACAGAAAATGAATGAATGAATGAATGAAATACATACAAATGTAAATAAAATAAAATAAAAATGATTAAATAATTTTTTTTTTAACATTTGTCCGTTGAACTGTATCATATATGTATTTTCTGTATGATTCTGTATTCGTTTTTAACATTTACCGGAGTTAAAATTGCCAAATGTGCATGTTTCCTGATCAAATCCAGTGCAGAAAGCTAAGACGAGGCTGCCCCAAGCCTTTCTTCTGCGCACAGGATCAAAGCGGTTTGTCAGTATATCGTCAGTAATATAATGTTGCAGAAACATTTATAATACACCACAATAATGTATTTAATGGCGCGGCATCATTATTCTTGCTTGCTAATCGGACAATAAAATACGGAGGAACATCATATAGGAGTCGCAAATGTCTTCTCCTACACTTTGCAGTGCAAACATGAGACAATGTTTTCTCTCTCTGGCTGAGAAAATTGCAGCGCTTTATTGTGACGACGTTAAATACTATACTACGTGTTAATGGGCTGTTTGCTGAGAGATGGCAAAAATACATTAAAACATAATTTTGGAGATTGTTTGAATGTCTCAGAGAAAAGATCTTTACTTTGCAGTATTTTTTTTGGTCTCCGAAACACACCAAAATGCTCTTCTGAACGGCCACTTACAGAACATCTGCTCAACCGCTGTTTGAGCGCTTTAGACTTTCTTCAGAAAGAAATCCTAATGACACAGAACGGTGCTGAAATGCGACGCGCAGGACGAATGAAGGATGATGAGCCGCAGACAAACTTTCTCCAGAGACACTTTGTGAAATGTGTGCACAGTGGAAGGTGGGGGTAGATTTGCAAGTCTGTGTGAGGGTTTGTGCATGTGTGTGTATAATGTGCACTCGCAGCCAAACCTTTACAGTCACACAATTTGTTCTGAAACTTGAATCGACCTCCATTACTTGAGATTTTGGAACACATATTCCCATAGGAAATAAGAATAATCCTTTTTAATGTGAAGCTGTCATATGAAAACTATATTTACAGTTAATTTAAGATGGTCTCAAATGCCATGCAAACGTAAAAAATGACATGAACATAAAAATAGAGAGCTTTAACGTAACTGATGACAATGCAAAGACACTTCACGTAAAACAGGGGTAGGGAAGCTATGGCTCGGGAGCCAGACGTAACAACAATACAATTTAAGAAAAAACTTGAAGGAAACACCAAAAACTGAAGAATGAGCAGTAATTTTACAAAATATAGAGTCAAAATATTCTGAGAAAAAAAATTGCCATTATAACAAAAAAAAGTTGTCTTTTTTTTAAATTAAGGTTGTGGAAAAGGTTATTATATTAGGGAAATAAAGTAATAACTACGAGAAAAGTTGAAAAAATTGTAAATAGAAAAAAAAACTGGAAATGGAAAAAAATTGCTGTAATGGTACGGGTAGAAAATCAAAATTTTAAGAGAAAAAAGTTTTAAAATAATAAACTAATAATATGAGTAAAAAACATTGTCGTTTTAGTAAGAGTTCATTTTTATTTTTTAAACGTCACAATATTAAGAGACAAAAAAAACAATATAAAGTTGTAATTTAATTTGGGAATAATGTTTAAATATTGTGGGAATAAAGTCCTAATATTACAATTCAAAATGTAATTTTTGCTTTATAATGTGTAATGTTTTGTGTACATTTTTAGTGCTGAGATTTTTTAAAGAAAAAACATGACAGGAATCAGCGTTAAAAACAAATAATAATAACAATAATAATAAATAATAATTTAAAAATATGAAACCTTCTCAGCACTTTAATGCACAAATGGAACGCACAAATGATTGTTTCAACTGAACCTAGTAGCACAATTGAGGACGGTCAAAATGAGACCGCTCGTGTTTCATTCGGCTTGTTGACAAGTGCGCGACCTCAGGTGACCTTTAATAAATGTGTAATAACTCCAAAACGAACGCTGCACAAATCTTTACTTTAACAACACAAAACTCCACTCAATGAGACGAAATAATGAGACTAATTTGGTTTCATTCGGACCGTGTCGGGGGGCTACGTGACCTTTGGGTGACCTTTAAGAGATGCGTAATATCTCCAAAACGGAAGCAGCATGAAATTTGATTTGAACTGAACCCAATAGCACAAACAAAGACGGTCAAATTGAGAATATTTTGGTTTCATTCAGAGCTTGTTGACGGACCGATTTTGTAATAGCTCAAAACTTTATTTGTTAATATCTCAAAAACAAAAGTAGCACAATTGTTCATTTTAACTGCACAAAACAGCACAAACGCAGCACAAACAAATGGGATTATTTTGTTTTCGTTTGGTGAAAATGGGGGGCTGCATGACCTTTAGTTGACCTATAAAAGAAACTGCAATAACTCAAAAATGAAAGTAGCACAAACGCTAATTTTAATTGCACAAAACAGCACAAACGCAGCACAAACAAATGAGACTATTTGAGCAGAGTTTTGCACAGGTTGGGGGGGCTAATTTCACTCAAGTTAAAAACCTGTGTCGTTTATGGCCCTCTTAGCCCAAAAGGTTCCTGACCCCTGACCTATATGATGCACCTCACCTTTCACTTTTTAATATTTTTAGCTGCCAAAAGTGAACAACTATCTAGGTTCTTGTGCAATAAACTGAAGACATCTGTCATTTGGAACAGCAAAGAAAAAAATCAAACGCAAGCTCAAATGTTTTCAAATTTAAAGGCAAATTTAAAACTGTTTTACTTCATCTTGTACACGAGGAAATAATTATTATGGTAACTAATAATGTATTCATTTTGCCTTCATCTAAGTTGGCTTAGCAGCAGAAAATGTCACTGTGATTAAATGTCAAGAAAATGAGCATGTAACAGTACAGTAAACGAAACCTATTAAGGGAGGAAAGAAAATCTCCATGTGGTTCAGTCTGTACCAGAATTGACTTTTATAAAATGATTGCCTGCAGAAATGAGCCCCAGACAACACATCCAGAGGTAATTAGGCGTCCGTTGTAGAGCATATCTTCAATCTTCTGCAGTGATGCTATTTATATTCTACACATCTCCCTCTTGCCTTTATAAACAAAGTTCAGACTCTCGGGGAAGTTAATTCAGCACAGTGTTTCACATGGGGAATGAGGAGGGATACTATAGATAAGGCTTCAGCCAAAAGCCCATCCATTTACCAGCTCCTGCAGCTGCGACTTCCCCTGCTCGAAGACTGATAAATGCTCCGCTCCCACTCGCATTTTGGTTTGCTGTGCAGGGGTGGTGGGTGCACGCAAGGTGAGGCCCGCAGAGGCATGTCAATACGGAATGAAGTATACACCCCCGTGGCCGTGTAGGAGCACTCTGTTGTGAAATTCCATTTCACGGTTTGTGTGCGTATTGATTTTTATTAGTCATTAGACAAAATCACTCAAGAGATTGTCAAAAGGCCAAGTTCTTTCTGCGCATTACGGCTTGAGAACAAACACATAAACCTCATGTTAGCGTATTATATGTGTGCTTACCTTTATTCTTAGAACCCTGAGTCTCGGCCTCCTTTGGCGTTCTGAAGCGCAAAGGCTCGCTTTGTGGGCTCGTGCCGAACATGCTGATGGACTGGACATGGACGATGTAGTCTGTCTCCTCCTCTAAGTCCCATAACGCACAGGAGCGTGTGGTGGTGTTGACTTCCTGGATGAATCGTAGCATGCGCACGTCTTTCTTCTGTTCATAAACAGAGGCAAAAAATGACAAAGATCTCCCAGAATTCAGCTTTGTAACGTTTTATTTGTCTATTTCTGTGTAAACAGAGTCACATGTTTCTCAGCGCACAGCACATTTATGTGGCGCACAAAATCAAATCCAACCTGACCTGTAAAAAACAGAAATAACATTTATTGTGTACCATTTTAACATACAACACGAGGACAAACACTGTCCAGCCAATGATAGGATTTAGACTCTATTTAGTTACGCATCCAATCGATGCATTAACGGTGCGTCACGTTGTACATGCCGGGGTGTTGCAGCTTAGCAAAAGAGAAAGGTGCAGGTTTTTTCTTTTTCGAATGAGATAGCTCTGCTCTGACTTTTCCCGACTGTTGCAGAAGAGACCGAAGGGTGGTTGTTTGGTTTTTTTTTTTTGGTTGACATTTTTTTATTCCATTTTTTTTATTCAGACAAGAGTAAACAAATCCAACAAATATGGCATCAATTTAGTACATTTCCAGGATGAAATTGTGCCACAACAGGTTGTTGCAAGAGAGAACAGAAATAAGTTTACATAATTAACAAAAAAAATGGTAAACAAGAAAAAATGGAACATTCAATTATTAAGTAGGGGTTTCCGACAAGATTCGGATTATGAATAATATGAGATAGTCCTACGGCTTGTTATGTCTGCGATTGACAAAAAAGAAAGCTACATTGTGACGCTGAAGTTGGACTACCTCAAGTTCTCGGGTTTTGGACGGATGTGACACCGCAAGTGTGCATGTCTGATAGTCTGGTTGTGTGTGTGTGTGCTCAGACCAAAAAATTACAAGCAAGTTTGGCCGCAAACAGTTACTATTTGACCCGTTAGTAAGTTCTTTTCTGAGAGCAGACAAAGCAGTCAGCAGCGTCGGGAAGGGAAGAAACCCAATCGGATTTGTTGATGTATTGTGTTTGTACTCAGTATGTGCTGATTACCTGTTGTGTAATGGCAAAGCCAATGACAGGATCTCCCTCTGGGATGTCCCATGTCACCACAGCAGAGTTGGCTTTCACCGCTTTGATGGTAACATTGACAGGAGGGGACAAGCTATCTGCAAACAGAGGGACAAAAATGTTATTTATAATGTTGATGTGTACAATGTGTCCCAATGTGGTATTGATATCGGATATCGGTGCAATATCGGAAAAAAATGAGTATCTGATCGCCCTGCATCTAAAACAGAGGTCTCAAACTCAACTTACCTTGACACAGAGTCTGGCTGAGGCTGGGCCGCAGCCTCGCGCACATGCACGCGCACGTAATTTATTAAACATTTACAAAAAAATTTTTCAATCTTGTCAATTGTCTTTTTTTTCTTTAAACACAAAATAAGATAAACAGGGACACTGGTGTAAAGACGTTGTGTGCAAAACTATCAGTCATTGAAAAATGCTTGCATCAAGCCCGGTCGATGTCACACCCCTGAGAGCCATATACCTCACCGTGATTGGTAGGTTCGTCAGCTCCGCACACAACGCTGTAAAAAGTGCCATTCGTATAAAACTCGGGGGCCACACTAACATTTAACTTTCATGTTAAAGTGGGGGCCGCAAAAAATCATCTCACGGCCCGCAAATGGCTCGCAGGCCACATGTTTGCGACCCCTGATCTAAAATATAAGCAGTCTGATACAAACAGTCTATTCCAAAATCCTTTCCCATCACATCTAGCATGCGCAGCCCAAGTGTGCAAACATGCTAACAAAGTAGCAGAGAGTTGGTGGGATGGCAGTAGTGTGACAGTATTTTTAGGAAGTCAATAAAAACTTGTCACGGTGGCCGCAGAGCTGGGGAAGCTTCATATGACCAACTTCATTGTGAATTTGAAGCAGCATCACCAAAAACTTCTACATTTTCCCAAGAGCATGAAGGTGAAGAAGCAAACCTTTGGCACGCTGAAACCAAAGTTTTTCAAAACTTTTGCAAAGAGTCAGAGCCTCCCAAGGGATGGCAAAAATTCAATCAAGCAAAACCCTAATAGTAAATGCAAAGTTGGCCACACACGCGTACGAGCACACATATTGAGATAACACTTCTATGTGACCAACCACAAATCTAAATGGATGAATTCCTTACTTAGGACATGGCTCGGGAACATTTTGGGCTAAGAGAGGCGTGAAAGTCACATATATCATATTTTTAAACAGTAATTACAAATCAAAGTGTGCATTTTTTAACAAATGATTACTTTATAATTAGAATTGGATGGACGAAAGTGCTGAGAAGGTTTTATATTTAGAATGTTATTTCTAACAATTTCTCCTGTCATGTTTTACTTTAAAATGCCTGCAAAAAAATTATACATTTTAAAACAAAAATTATATATTTAATTGTAACACATTCCCACAATATTTAGTATTCCCATATTCATTTTTCCCCAACCTAATACTCCAAAAATTATAACGTTAAATTGTTTTGTTTGATTCTCGTGGTTTAACAACATATAAAAAAATTTAAAAATAACTTAATGCTACTAAAACAACATTGTCTTTTCTCATAATTTTATTCTCATAAAATTGTGGCTTTTTTCTCCTAATATTTTAACTTTCTAGATACCATGTCAAAGGTTAAACTACACGTGCATAATCTCAAGAGCTCCATCCAATACAAAGGCCAATTTATTGTTGCTGTCTCATTTGTCCTAACATAGCTTTACATTTTTAAATATTGTCTCCTACTAAGTAATAAACACAACTGTACAATTTTAGCAATATGACTGGTATTTGTATACTGATGATCACTTCAGTCGCCATTCTCGTGATATTTTGTCGTCTTAAATCTACATTAGTCTGCAGTGACAGGATAACTACATCAGAGTGAAACAGAGACTGAGGAGATGTTTGTGGTGACCACAGCCATGCATCCCAAATCACACTCCCTCTAAAAGCGAGGGTCCGCCGGAGCACGGCCCCCCAGCAGGCTCCCTACAGAGGGGAAGGCTCGACCCCGTCCCCCCAAGAGGCAACCGCGAGTCCACTCCGAAGAGGTACAAGGGAGACCCGGCCGGACGCCACTCGGCAGCCGAGCAAGGGCCACAGGGGGGGCCCGGGCGCCAACCGCCGGAGCACCCGCCGGACGCCGGCCAGCTTCGGGCAAGCAGGACAACCGCCCCAGGGCCCAGAAGCCACCCAACCCCCCAAAGCACCGCGGGAGCTCCAGGCCACCCCAGACACAACTGCCGCGGGCCATCGTCTTCCCCGACGCCAGAGGCAGGCACCCGTAGAGGGCCCATGGGTCTCCCCCCCCCCCCCCCCCCCCAGTACCCACACCAGACCCTGTTCCCACACTCACACATGCCAACACGCATACACCCACACACCAACATTAGTTGGTCAACAGTCATCCGTTCTCGTCTGGATGCAAATATGTACAAATCTGGCACAAGAGGTCCACAATTTTTTTTCCACACGCCAAAAAACAAACATCTCTGGAACGTTTCCATGTGGAAAGGGCGTTAGTGCATTTTGCACAACCCTGGTTTTGCTGATTGTCCTGGCCAGGGCGGAGCAAAAGGTACACAGCATCCCGTGTGTATACTGTGTAAAACGTGAAATTGTTCATGAGGTTTTTAACATTTGTCTTCATGCTTGCAAATTGCTTGACATCTGTTGGGTGGGTTACCGTGAAAAACACACGTCATCATGCTCTGCACAATCCCAATGAAGTAACACGGCAACATTCCCATCAGCCTCAGCTGTACTTGGTGATTTATGGTCATTTTGCAAAGCATGACTAAAAGCACCCAACATGTAAGGTGAAATGCTAAACATTATAGTGCACCTGCAAACATAGCACTGGCATAACGTCATGCTTGACATTGAGCTGGTGTGTTGAGTGACAAAGTAGAGCTTTCATGGTGATGCCATTGTGGCTGCAGAGCAAGATCAAAATCCTTCAGGTAAAATATTTGCAATTTACACCCACAGTATGTTAAGACTCACAACTGCTGATCAATAAAGCACCCCAAAACAACAGGGCGTTAGCAAAAAACACAATTAACGTCCATCCACCGAACCTTAACAGCATCCCACTTTTGAAATATTCAGTAGCTGTTAATTATTGACTGCACAGAATGTGCAGCACACAGTGACCAATCAATCTCAGTCACTACAAAATGCACGAGCCATAAAAAACTAAATGTACACATGGTTGCCATTCTGTTGTCTTGCATGTACAGACTAATATCATGCCTCTGTACTTTCCCCGAGGCTGCATTGCATGCCTCAGGGTGCAGTTGAATACTAAAAACATTCTTGTGGTCTTGTGTGCTGACCAAAAGCGGTTAAAGAAAACACAATAAAAGCAAAAAAACGACATGAAAAGTGTTTGTTTACATCTGCAGAGATCCACCTAGTATGCTTGGAGTATTATTAGTCCAACGGTATTGATAATACTTCCAGCAAAACTACGGTAAATATTGGGTTTGTACTTTTGCATGCGTGATGTTTTTATTCCGGTTTAATCCAACCAACAAAAATATGGCGCCCAAAAGGCACAAACACTCAAAGTTTGGTTTCACTTCACCAGAAAGGACGACGACGGGGCAACTTGCATTAGTTACATAGCATCAAAAGAAGGAAATACTATCAAGTATGCAAAAACATTTTGCACACGCAACCCAGTAGCAGCAGTGGCAACTTTAGCACGTCCTCCGCTGTTAATACTACAGGTAACTAATTAACATTGCCTATCATGTCAGCGCATTTGCTTCACTGTAAAACCTGCTGTTTCGGACTTGACGTTAAATGAATGCCTTCTCATGCATTATCTTACCATGACGACGAGAGTCGGACTGGGTCAGAGGCTGGTGGTACTCGCTCCAGTTCATGTCTACCTTTAGGTTTTCCTTTCACAAAGGCAGGGAAGAGTAAACGCCAGGCCAGGATAGACAAAGTTTGTGGTAAAAGGCAGGCATACATATGCCACTGTAGATGCTCCTGATATTCGGAAGATGAATGTGTTTCATTTTGTCATTTTTAATTTGGTTTATTATTCCTAAATATATTTATTTAGTATAATTTTTATTATTATGCTATATTATGTTACTTCTAAACCAGGACTCTCAAACTCAACTTACTCAGCACACATGCACGCGCATGCAATTTAAATAAAAACGATTTTAAAATCTAATCTTCTCAAACTTACTTTTACATTTCTCTTAACACAAAATAAGATAAACAAGGACACTGGTGTAAAGAGATGTGCAAAACTAACAATGATCCGTCTTTCATTTATTGAAAAATGGTTCTCTGCTTGCATCAAGGCTGGTCAATGTCATGCCCCTGAGAGCCATACACCCCACCGTGATTGGTAGGTTCGTCAGCTTCGCACACAACACTGTAAAAAGTGCCATTCATGTAAAACTCGAGGGCAACACTAACATTAAAGTTTCATATTAAGGTGAGGGCCGCAATATATAATCTCGCAAGTTTGAGATCCCTGTTGTAAACTAAACAAAGCTTATCCTAATTGACCTGTTTGTTCGACTCATTAAGCAGAATCATCATATGAATTAGAAACCTTATCAATGCCATCCCTAATCCTAATGCTTATTAAGATATGCTTTAGATAAGAGTTTCATTTACATACATGTACATTTGTTGCATTAATAGCAGTAATATGTTCAGTAGCTGTAGTTGCAGAACCTGACAAGTGCATTGAGCATAGAGCCCAAGTCATTTTGTATCATTATACTTATTAAAGGTTGGGAGTTTTAGACTATGAGTAGTCATTGTAAATTGATGTTTACTGGGAGATTTCTTATTTTGTTTGTTTTACCAGAGCATTAACGCTCATACTGAAAATTACTGTCTTTTCTTTTTCTGGATGCATGCAGTAAGAATCAGGCAATTTTTTAATTAAAAAAAAAACCCTAAAACATTTATTCATCAGCTGCAAAAACAGCAGCATTGCACGCTCACCACAAGCTCATTTAAGCTTTTACTGTAATGCTAGAGAAACTAAAAAGAAACTGTAGGACATTTAAAAAAAACTTTTTTTCGGTAAATGGTTTGCTGGTTGCCATCATTTCCAACACAAAGGTGTGTACATGGTTCGGAAATAGTGAATACTGTGATTAAAAGAACTGCGATGGCAGAAGGGGCATAATTAAAGGGCCGTTTGCAATGACCGCTCCTTAGTGGCAACACCATCAATTAGCTGATTCAAAGTCAATGCACCTTGTTTGGAATGCTTGAGCACTTACAGCCATTATTCTCAACAATTTGTACTATTTCTGCAAGGCACGTTCTAAGGCAGCTGCATCCTTGAATTCAAAAAGTTTTTTTTACCTTCTGTATCAAACGCTGGCAATTTCAGCTTTCTTGCGCTCCATTTTCACTTGACTTCCAGAAACAGCTCATGGCAAAACAGGAAGGCGGTGTCCTTCTTGATCTCTGTCGCATCAAGAATCACGTCTTCAATGAAGGTCAAAGTCATCTTAAGTGATCATTTATCCTCTCCATTCTTCAGTTATATGCATTTTAATAAATGTCTGCAATTATTAAGCTATAATAACAACGATTCGTTTTGTGTCACGATTCGTGGTAGCCGATTCGAGTCAAGGACAATGTTGGTTGATTTAGAACAATACGATCCAAAACGATTCCTTCACTTTAAATCAATTCAGTGACTTTTTAGCCAAAAGTTCAAGCATTATGACTCTGAAATAAACAGCTGGATACTGGACAGTGCAAGTGAAGTTTACTGAATTCTCTTTGCTTTTTGTAAGGGAATCAGGTATACATTAATTTTGGATGTAAACAAACAAGTAAACAACAATTCATGGCAAATGCGTTCACGTTTTATTTGAATAAACAATTAACAATGAATGAATGAATAGGTTGATTAATGATTAATTCTATCTAATACACTTTAATTTGATACCTCATTCACTTCTCTAACAGCAATATTGAAGAGGTTATTTCACACCACCAGATTAGAATGAAATTTCATGTGCAGATAGATATCGAAGTGAATGAATACCCTGCATACTGTAACGTTTGCACAGATGCTATTAAAGCTACGATTTGATTGATCTACACGCTTATCATTGCAAGAAAAAACAGAACACACTCCAGAACAACAGTGGCTACCAAACGACAAGCTCCCCATTCAACCAGAACACAAACATGCACAAACTTAACACTCGCTATGTACCTTTTTATCTTGTCCTGACGCTCCCATCCATGAGTTTGAAAGGCTTCAAGTTGGACTTAACTTTGGATATAGTCCAACACTCAGTATAAATCCTATACCAAACTGAAGAGGAAGATTTTTTTTGTTTTGATATGGTTGCTTTTTTCCACACCGACAGCTAAGGTCATGTCGTGAGCAACTGGGGGTTCCGTATCGGTGTTCAAGGGACACTTGCAGCCTTCGGGTTGGGAGCCAACCACTCCTAGCACCAATACCTAACCATACATAACCGATGAAAAATTGCATGTTTTAAGACGCCCACATGGCCTCCCCGCATGACGTCATCCGTGCTCCCCAGTCAACAGGCATGATTAATCGACATCGATAGTTGGATCATAGGAATATAAATAGATCCATCAATCTAGTTAATTAATTGTACACCCATAACAAAAACTATAGAGTAAAAATGTTTAATTTTTCTAGAACAAATTATTTGGAGTTTTAATTTTGACTTAAGTTTTTATGGGAAAAAAACGACTAAATTTTGGCATCCGTTTTGGTTCAAGTCAGATCTTCTGGAACGGCTTAGGGAGGAAAACCAACGTTTCAATGTATAGTTTCCGAAATTTCCACAATTTGTTTAAGTGCTTGTCATTGAAGGGTGATGGTAGATCTGGCAGTCAAACCAGTGGAGATACACTGTTCTAGCTGACTGTATTGAAGCACATTAAACTAAATAACACCTACCAATCATTAGTTAGCGCCAGACATACTCAAAGACTGACTTTGGCCTTCAGGACTGATGGCTGTCTGGGTGTTATGACTGAGCGAGATCACCCGAAACAATAAGAAGTGGTTACTTTCAATGGTATTGTCTCTATGAGGATATAAACATAATGAGCCAGCTCAGTGCAGTCAATGAGATATAATGCAGGTTAACAAATGACACAGCCTGGTAATTAATGGACGGTTGCTGTAGACCATGAACTCCCGCGCATAGTTTATTCACACACAAAGACGCTTCAGTGCTACTTGTTTCCACGGTACCTGCTGCCGACACTTTGATGAATGGCTGGGATAAGAGACGATGACAGAAAGCAGGCGAGGCCGGCCGCATCTCTTGTGTTTAAAGTCATTTTGCTTTTGCTTACTCTCAACTATTTGTTTGTAATTTCCCCTGAAGTCCCAGAGACCAGAGAGGCCTAATGAAAGTTAAGAGGTCAAAAATGAAACTCTTTATTCCGGTCTTTAATTCTCTCTATATTGTGCTCACATCTCAAAACACACACAGTGAGCTAACCTTTCGAGTCCTCTAGGTGAATGTGACTCATACAGTGACTTTTTGCAATACTGAAGGGCAACTCTGTAGATGTAGAATTGCATCCAGCAGATTTTTTTGTCCCAAACCCAATGCACACATGCAGTATGACCAACGTCCAGAGAATATTGTTGCTTGCAGCCTTTCATATTTGTTGCAATATATTGTCTAAATATATCATCGGGGTTTTTTTGGCCTCAAACTTTTTCATGTCAAAGACCACTGTGTCCATAGAAAATATCTCAGTTCAACCAAAGTACCATTACACAACAAAAGTTGTGTGTGTGTGTTTACCCAAAAATATTTTCTTTACAGACCCAGTCATCAGCCAGTGGACTGTACACAAAATTTGACAATCAATATTGGACATGTCACTACTGGTAATGCAAAAATGTTGTAAAAGCATTAGTGTGTTGATTAAGTATCTCTTCACTTGTCATAAAAACAGAAATATTACACGTACAGTCGCTGTCTCACTATATCATGTTTTTTTAAAAATCGCTGTTTTGTGGTTGGGTATGGCCTATTATTAGTCAAAAAACATTGAAAGGCAGGTTATATGTAGTATTCTGGTCTTTGGCATGAGTAATGTCTGGCTACTACGTTCAGATTCTCACGGAATCATTCACTTTTTAAGAGTTCAATGTCTTTGTTTGGTGTTTGTGTTCATTCAGTTCCAACATGATGCATCAGTTTATCAAAAAAAGAGATATATGTCAAGTATGTCATCCACAGCAACATTTATTTACGATGCACAGCATTTATTTGTGTAGATAGTGTCAGGGCCGTGAAGGTACTTACTCTTTTTTTTTCCCACAAAATGTCTTTTGTTGTACTTTGGAATAACACACAACAATGGAACCTCATAAAATAATACATAAAATATACATAATATCTTCATGGTGTTAGTATCAGCGAAATAATGTAAAATACCTGGAAATATAGCAATACATTTTCAAGATAAGTTCTTTGCATCTCTCTCTAACAGATTCATCTAAAATGTGGTACAAATGTAGAAACCTGCCACCTGCTCACTAAAAATGGACCTTGTCCCTTGATATATATATATACATATAATATATATATTTTTTTGTTTTGCTTTGTTTTCTCTCGGTTGGCCCTGCTCCATCATTCAGCAGACGTGCTGTTAGTCAATCTTTAATTCATTTGTTATGCCACTGCTGTGCTTTTTTCCATGATTTCCACCTCCATTTCCGCAAAAGCCTGCTTCCTCATCCTCGTCGTCTTCTCACCTGCTTTCACAAAGCAAGCGAAGCTCTTTAAATATAGACGCCACATTCACCTTTCATGGAGGCATAGAAAGGCATCACTGGGAGGCGAAACGCGGGCACTCGTCCATCACACACCGCAGAAATAAGTGGCAGATCATATGCCCACTCGGACAGAATTAGGGAAGTGCCGAGCATGTGTGCTCCCAAATCTGAACTGAGGCGGTACTCACAACTAAGGGATCTTCCTATTTTGCCCACGTTTGTGCAAGCAGACAGCATGCACTTGCAAGTACGGCGGGTCGGGCCTGCAGTCCAACATGGTTAATGGTTTTAAAAACAATTTGAACGTGTACTTTGATTTAAAGAGACTTCCAAACATTTATCCTCAAGTTCAGTGGTTTGATATTTATATACTGGATAAAAGTAAAGCTTTGGTTAGCACCCTCGTTTGAACCATGCAGACTTTGTTGACCCTATCTGAAAAAAAATCGAAAATCGAAAAATCGAGGAAATGAGTAATTGAAGAACCGGAATTGCTCAAAGTCAAACAATGCCCGACCCGAGCCAGGGGTGCTGGGACAATTCCCGTTAGCCGCTGTACTCACACATCCTTTTCGGATGACGAGATGAGCTTTTGCCTACACGGGTGAGTATCTTTATCCGATTCTCGGTAAGCATGGCAAAACATGCCCATTGATGACGTAAAGGATTCATACATGCAACCTGCCCATTCAGACTGCAGTAGCATCGCATACACATCGGATTAACCGTGTACCTACATACAAATGAGGTGCATTTGAAAACATTGGATTTATACTGATCACACTTAAATGAAAAAAAACAGATTCATGTCGCAGATGAGCAGAAAAACTCGTGATCGACCTGCAGTGTGAACTTAGCCTATGAACCCCGTAACGACCATGCAAGAACAGCACATGCATGCAGAATTTTTGCTCTGATTTCACTTGACGTCTTGCTACTGACTATGCTTGTTTGACCCCACCAGCCTGAGCTTGTGACCCCTGCTAACGAATGTGACGTCATGCGCAGCCCAAAAATCCCTCTAAATACTCATCACTATTTCCATGCTTATACCATACAATGCCATGCCAACATTTTTGGGACAATTTTTCCTAATCTCATGTGGGTACTCCAATAATGACTGGCCTTATCGGTATCCTTAGAGTTTCTGGTGATAAAGTCGGTTGCCATGGCTGTGACTGTGTGAGACCCAACAGGTTTTACTACATATTAACTACAACAGGGGTCTAAAACTCAAAATGGCCTTGGGGTCGCTGGAGGCAGAGTCTGGCTGCAGCTTGGCCGCAGCCTTGTCGTGTGCGCAGTTTAAATTAAACATTTTTTAAAAATCCAATCTTGTCAAAATCTTTAAAAACATTTTTTAACACAAAATAAGATAAACAAGGACACTGGTGTAAAGAAGTTGTGTGCAAAACTACTAATAATATCCTCAAAATGATAAATTTTTCACTCTTTGAAAAATGTTTCTATGGTTGCATCAAGCCCGGTCGATGTCACGCCCCTGATAGCCATATACCCCACCGTGGTAGGTTTGTCAGCTTCTCACACAACACTGTAAAAAGTGCCATTCATATAAAACCCGAGGGCCGCACTGACATTAAACTTTCATATTAAAGTGGGGGCCACAAAATATCGTATCACGGGCCGCACATGGCCCGCGGGCCGCAAGTTTGAGACCCCTGAACCACAATGTGGTTAGTTAGAAAGCGAACGGTACCGATTGTTAGAAATAGAAAATACTGCAGAGGTAAATGTACAGCACTACTTCATTCTTTAAATGACAAGGTAGTCAAAAAGTTGTTGAGGTAGATTTTACATTTTATTAGGGTGCCAGAACTGCCGTTTCCCTTGCAGCAACTTAACTTTGTTGCAACTTAACTTTCGAATAACATTTTTTTTACCCCCTTTAATTTTCTAGTCGCTAATTTGTAGCTTTCCTTTATGTTTTTCTGAAACAGAAAAAGGCCCACAATTCACAGAAACACAGGAAGCCATTGGGTAGGACAGACTGTATCATTTTCTGCTTTGTCCCAGACTAAAAGAACGGGAACAAGTGTGAACATAGCAAAAGGTCGCTGTACTCTGTTGCAAAGATGGATTTGTCCAGAAAACTCTTTTATTGTTCCAGGCTATGTACTTTAGATGACTAAAAAGAAAAATGCTCTGAAGTGTGTGTGTAGTTTCAGCACTGTTGACTGTGCAAAGTATTTATCAAGCCGGGCTGCAGATATTTTATAGACATGGTTGTGCGCCTCGGATTGCTCAAATCTCAGTGAACGCTGGATCAATGAGTTCTGCACGCAACACCGACATGCTGCATTCAGCCGGATTATCTGTCCACCCCTGCAGTCTCTCTGCCACAACGGGCAAGACATGGCAGGTTAAAGCAGGTTATGGATGAGTTTTGTCCGTTTTGGTAAGAATATGGATAGGACCCTTCCTTCCCACACTCGTCTGGTAAAGCAACAAAATTTGATAACGCTGGATGATTTAGTAGGTGAATTAGTAGGTACACTAAAATAGAATGTCAGTTTTGTAAATATTGCTTATAGAGAAAAGCACTAGGTTCACATTATCTGAGAGTTGAACCATCCAGTTGAAATTGATGTAGTTAGTTGATAAAAATGTAGGATATTTCACTTTTCATTCTGATTTTTTAGTTTCCCCATTGAAGGATTGCCACCTTATTGTGATCAGGGCGTTTGCGTACCTGAGTGACCCCCAAAGCTATACCAAAACCCATGTCGGACAGGTCTGCAGGAGGCCGGACAAAGTCCACTTCTTCGGGTTGAGAGCTGGACAACCAAGCTAACATTGTATGCATCATTCTTCCTTCTCATTTCTGACTACGCCCCCATATCTTCAGGCCCTGGACCAGCCCTGGTTTTGGTTTGGGGATGTTTGTTTTTGATTGGGAGGTTTTTTTTTGTTTTTTTTTTTAGCTTATGTGACTCAAACATTGTTTGTCTGACTCTCATTTTTTCTTTTTGTTTTTTGAAGACCCCCCTTAACATCCCACAGTGCAAAATGTCAAAAATTCCGGCCATTTTTCAACTGGTCTTAATTGTTTGATGAAGCGGAGTGAGAAGTTTGAGGAGTGTACGGATAAAAAAAAAACATCTTACAATGAATACCTACAAATGTTAACAATATGAATAAAGATTATATCATCAATATGAACAAAAACGTTTATGCACCGTGTGCATTGTGTTCCTGTCTTTGCCCGCTGCCTCGGTGTATTCTTATGCTGAGAGATAGTGAGCATCGACAGGCTTTAAATATCTGCTTGACAGGAGAAATGCAACACCAGACACATGCCTTTATAAACTGTCCCTCATCGCAGCCTGCCTCACCATGACATACGGGTGTGACTTTGAGCCATGGTGGGCGTCCTGGTGTGTGTTTGTTCGTGATGGCAGCCTGTTGTCTATTCCACGCTGTGGAGTCAAAGGTGGCTGCTCGTTAATAGAGCATTAATTAGAGAAATGGCGACCGCGGTATAAAGGCGTGGTGTGAAATTGTAGACAGGAGAGGAAGTTCTAACACACCCAGGAACAGAAACAGTGTTTCTTTCGGATCCATTACTGAACAATATCCTCATCTCTATGCCAATCACATGTACTTGTCTGGCTTTTTTTCTTGATTGTAACTATTTACACTTTGGTGATGCTTCACATTCTCCATTTTCCTCCACTTATCCGGGTCGCGGGGGCAGCAGTTTCAGTAGGGAAGTTCAGACTTCTCAGTCTCCACGACCTCTTCCAGCTCCGCCGGGAGGACACCAAGGCGTTCCCAGGCCAGCTGTGAGACATAGTCCCTCCAGCGTGTCCAAGGTCTGGTCTTACCCGGGGCCTTCTCCTGGTTGGGAATGCCTGGAACACCTCACCAGGGAGGCATCCGGACTAAATGCCCGGGCCACCTCAACTGGCTCATCTCGATGTGAAGGAGCAGCGGCTCTACTTTGAGCTCCACCCGGATGGCCGAGCTCCTCACCCTATCTCTTAGGGTGAGTCCAGCCACCTCACAGCTTGTATCTGTAATCTTGTTCTTTCGATCATGACCCAAATCGCATGACCATAGGTGAGGGTGGGAACATAGATCGATTGGTAAACAGAGAGCTTTGTCTTCTGGCTCAGCTCTCTCTCCACCACAACGGTCCGGTATTACTGCTGAGACTGCTACGATCCGTTTGTCCAACCTGGGGTAAGACCTCACTCCCAACCCAGAGGGTATAATCCACCCGTTTCCGACTAAGAACCATGGCCTTGGGTTTGGAGGTGCTGAGTCTCATCCCAGAAGCTTCACACTCAGCTGCAAACTGCTCCAGTAAAGGCTGAAGGTCACAGCCTGATGAAGCCATCAGGACCACATCATCTGCAAACAGCAGAGACGAGATTCTAAGGTCACCAAGCTGGACTCCCTCAACACCTTGACTGCGCCTAGAAATTCTGTCCATGAAGGTTATGAACAGAATCGGTGACAAAGGGCAGCCTTGGCGGAGGCCAACATTCACCGGAAACAAGCTCGACTTACAGCTGGCAATGCGAACCAGGCTCCTGCTCCATAACAGAATCATGTATGTTGGGGAACGTAACAACCAACACATTCAGCAATTCAATGTCTGTGTAGATCAAGCCTCTCCTTAGACCAGGGGTAGCCCGGCATTGTGACAGGTGGGGCGCAGGGCTGCCACGAACACGCTTACTTATTATTATTACCATATTTTTCAGACTACATGCTGCTACTTTTTTCTCTCTCTTAGAAACCAGTTTCTTTAATAAAGAAGCGCCTTGTTTATGGATTTTATTGCCACTTTGGGAGTGTTACTGACTTAGTACGAGTGTTCCAACAACACTTAAGTATCCGATTGTATCCGCGCGTTATGGAGTATGTTGTTCAACTCCCCCGCCTTCCTCACCAGGACGCCGCGACGGAGGCGGGGGAGGGGCTGGAAATAATTTGATCTCCAAAAGGGGAGCACGGCAGAAAAAGTTTGGAAGCCACTGCCTTAGGCGATTGCAGCCGCGTTGGAACCATCTGGTGTTTTGACAAAATCACATCTTTTTCCCTTTCACCTTCTGGGCTTTCAAATGCATTATTTTTTTTATATGTCTTTGATCATTAAAAAGTTTTTCAGTTTTCATCATCACTTACATGATTGTGTGACATAGCATAGCTGACTCTTCTCCAATATACAGATTATTGAAAACTTCCCCATAGCGACACATCCTGGGAAGGCAAAGGCCTCTAGTGTTTATCTTTCTTGTTGGTTCCTTTCACTTAGCGTATCTCTGTGCTCTCTGCTGAAGCTTCAATTCAACCGTTCAATGCAAATGTCTTCCTTTGCATTGATAACAGCTGTGATGATCTGCGCTGTACCTTATTTTCTTGGCACCTTTTTGTCACCACAGGTGTAGGGTATCGCTAAATACTCAAAAATACTACTACTGTGCAACACGTGGAATGGAAGATAACAAAAAGCATGCATTCCAAACATTGCTTATTCTTGTAATAAGCAGACACATGTCACAAACAAAAAAAACAAATTTTGCACAATGTGTAATATTCTAAAAGTTTAATTTTTACCAGGTTACATAGTGTTGTGCTGGTTTGACAGCAGAAACAACAATAAATATATTTGTAAAGAAAAACAAAAAAAACAGAGTGGGAGACAATTTGCATGCGATTAAAGCAGACAATTGTTTATTGAATTAATCATGGTTTTCAAATTAATTCATCGTAATTAATCACTACATCACACTGTCTTAAATATGGCAATTTTTACTGTATTTTATTGAAAGAAATATAAACAACAGGGCAGGATTATACTGTATATATTTGTATGTATCAACAGCGCCAAAGAAAATATTTGAATCAAACTTTAACTGTGTTATTGACCGAGTTGCGTTCAAAGCCACCACATTATTTACTGTAGGGTGAATTCACGTTTTGAGTTTATTTTCTGGGATTTCCAAGCAATTCTAGGCCTAGAGTTTTCCTTCTTCTGTGCCAGAGGAGACCTTGGCACGTGGGCTCGACCTTGTGAGGGCATTGCACACCAACACACATAAAGTCAGATGCACGACACTCACATCGCACTCACTCAGTAGTCAGGAAGGTCACACAAGAGCCTGTGGAGCAGGCAAAAATGAGGTCTGGGAAGGTAAAACATCAGGTCAGTTATTTAGATGTCCGCCTTAATGCGTGTATGTGTGGCATCCAAAACAAACATTGTGTTTTATCTTCAGGAACACCTTATACTTTTTCTACCCGGTATTTAATGACCTCGCCAAAGAGCACATTGACTGAGATTGGTGCTATTGTTCCTCCCATATATTTTTGAATGGATGCTCACTTTCAACATTTTTTTTACATTTTGCAGTAAAAAAATTACTCATGCTCCTCCCTGAGCCACCAGCTTATCGTGGAGGAGGAGTTTGCGTGTCCCAATGATCCTAGGAGTTACAGTAAGTTGTCGGGGGCTTTCATGCCCCTGGTAGGCGTCACCCATGACGAACGGGTCCTAGAGAGGGACCAGACAAAGAGTGGCTCAACAGACCCCAATGAAGAATAATAAAAATGGACTCCGTTTTCCACCCTCTGGAGCCAAGCCTGGAGGTGGGGCACGATGGCGAGTGCCTGATGCCCGGGCCTGCAACCATGGTGCCCGGTCGGGCACAGCCAGAAGTGGTATTGTGGGTGCCCCTTCCCATGAGCTCACCACTTGTGGGAGGGGCCAAAGGTGGTCGGGTGCAGAGCAAGCTGGGTGGCGGACGAAGGCGGGAGCCTTGGCGGTCCTATACAGAAGCTAGCTTTGGGTACCGGTACTTTGATTTAAGACGATGGCTACACTGTGTATAGTGTGGAAGTATTTGATGGAACTGTTTTTAACTGACAACACATACCAAATGTGTTTTGGGTGTTCATTTTCAGTGGCTTTGGAGACCAAACAACATTTAACTACATTTCAATGCCTGTCCTGCTTAGATTTAGGTGTAGTGTGTGCACACCTGGTGTAAGAATGACTCAAGTAAAGGTGTGGATGACAAGCTATAACTGTAGACGTGTCCTTACCAATCCCCATGACATTGTTACTCTTAACACAATGTAAAAAAGTACAAACTGTGGCTAAAAGGTGTTGACTATTTTCAAATATGGTAAAGGGCTAGGCACCCAACGCAAACATTTCAATGATAAAATCACATCGCTTTAGCCTTTGGGTTGTCTCTGGTAATCTTTTGGCACTTTTCAAATGCTGCGGCGACAGGAACAAGCCCTGGGCCTCGGGCGTCGTAGCAATGCTGCCATTTCAGGTGGCTGATAAGGTCTGATGCGTTAAAGTTCCATGATTTATTTCCTCATCGCAGACTGTTTGCAGAACATTAGGACCATTTGGTGAAATGTCTCCCTGAAAAAATGGAAAATCCAACACGATCTAGGCCATGTTTGTTTACAGGTGAAAGGTTTGATGCTGCCTCTAACCCACTTAGAGCACAGTATGGGTAATTATGCTTCACTGGAGCATTTTTTAGGTTATCTGAGCTATTTTTTAATCAGTATGACATGAATAATTCCTCATTTCCACCCCATAATTATTGGTCCAATAAATCATGCACTCCTTTAACAAAAATGGTCTGAAGTTTTCATGATTCTCAGTTTATGGTTTCCCCCTTAAACAGCCACAGATGGCCCATCTTTGTACATGTCTACACCTTTGACTGACAACATGAATTCCCTTATGTCCATTCAAATTCCATACCTTGGGGGTTTTGTCTCTTTGAATAAAGTGACTTATTTAATCTTAGGAAGAGAATTTTTAATTTGAATTTTCCGCTGGTGCTGAGATGGAGAGAGTACCAAACTGCATCTTTCTCTGTCTTTTCATTAATCCCCACATAAGCATACACTTTAATTAAATGTCAGAGGCAGGGTTTGAGAAAAGATGCAGCGTTGTATGCACAAGGGATAGAAGCCATCTAAAACAAGCAGACAAAAGAACTGAATATTTGACAAGCTCGCTGTTAATGAAATCGACTCTCAAATCAGGGGGAGATGGCACTATTATGGGATGAGGGCAGACAAAGCTTAAAGAGCAGTCAGATATAATAATGAATATGATAATATTAATGCCTTTCATTCCCGGTGATTGTATGCTTGCTGAGTTTCTGCAGCCCTGCAGAGGACTTGGGAATAGCTGCTAGAGTAGCACCTCCAGTAGCTGCCTAAAGCAATGCTGTCACATGCAGGTGGAGGGAGGGGAATATAAATAATTCTCTCTATCTGCCTGTCTGTGTGCTTTTGTCACGAGCCTTCTCTGCTGCCTCCCTGGCTTTGCTCGGTTCTCACTTCTGCACACAATCATTTACTCCCACCCATTCACTCCCTCATACAGACGTCTGAAGCCGCCTACTCCAAACGGGCTTGTAGCTTCTGGCACAATGGTTTCTCATGTGGAGATGATAGACAGGTGACCACTGTCACCACAGTTACACCATTAGATACCGTAAAACATTTTTCTATGCAGCAGACAAAAACATAAAAAAACACTGTGAGAAGAACAAAGATACCTCAAGCACTAACCCGGTAGAAAAACCAAATATGAGAAATATTTTAACACCCTCACTGCTCAAAAGCGGAACACAAATTTTCATTAGGGCTGTCTAAAACATGTCATAATTTCATAAACATTTTTAGCATAAATAATGGCAGTGGACGTAGACAAGTGTAGCGTACACAGAATTTGATCATTTATGTCACTTACTCCTACCTTAACACGTCAACAGCAGCGCTCAATTGCAACACTATATATGTATTTCCAACTCGCTAACACATCTCTCACACGTCCAGCTTGGGAACAACACTTTGTCATTCTACACCACACTACCACAAGGTGCATTTACAGACACTGCGAGCTCCAAACATCAACACCACCGGACGTCAGTCACAACTAACTACATGTTGTCAATACCTACCATAAGTACCTAAATGACTCCAGTCAATAGACACATTCTTGTGTCAACAAGCTTGTAGACACATTACGATTTATCACTGCCACTCTTCAGCAGTTTGGCCCGCACAGAAATGTAATCCACAACCTTCTTTTTTTTCCTGATTGGGCATTAATAGGTGCATTCAATAAAGCAGATTCTGGGGGAAAATGTGTGGGAATCGCAAGAATTTTCAAGTCCGTCCATTTTCTATGCCGCTTATCCTCATTAGGGTCGCGGGGGTTGCTGGAGCCTATCCCAGCTGACTTTAGGTAGGGGGTGGGGTACACTGTGGACTGTTTGCCAGTCAATTGCAGGGCAGACAAACAACCATTCACACTCACAATCATTCCTACGGACAATTTAGAGTCACCAATTAACTCAACACGCATGTTTTTGGAATGTGGGAGTACTCGGAGAAAACCCACTCACGCACGGGGAGAACATGCAAACTCTACACAAAGATCCCGAACGGAGATTCGATCCCAGGGCTTACAAATCTGCTGACTGTGTGGCCAACCCTGAGTCCTAAATGTCAAAGGTGAGTTACAGATCTTTGATGATATTGTCAAGTTGGGTTCAAAGTCAGCAAAAAGAGAGAGAGAGAAAAATAAATAAATAATAAAGGCTGCTCTGCTTGTATAGCATGTCCATAATAAATAAATATATATACAGTATATATACACACACACATATACTGCACACATGCACATACTGTATATATACAACATACATACANATGCACCGTGTGCATTGTGTTCCTGTCTTTGCTCGGTGTATTCTTATGCTGAGAGATAGTGAGCATCGACAGGCTTTAAATATCTGCTTGACAGGAGAAATGCAACACCAGACACATGCCTTTATAAACTGTCCCTCATCGCAGTCTGCCTCACCATGACATACGGGTGTGACTTTGAGCCATGGTGGGCGTCCTGGTGTGTGTTTGTTCGTGATGGCAGCCTGTTGTCTATTCCACGCTGTGGAGTCAAAGGTGGCTGCTCGTTAATAGAGCATTAATTAGAGAAATGGCGACCGCGGTATAAAGGCGTGGTGTGAAATTGTAGACAGGAGAGGAAGTTCTAACACACCCAGGAACAGAAACAGTGTTTCTTTCGGATCCATTACTGAACAATATCCTCATCTCTATGCCAATCACATGTACTTGTCTGGCTTTTTTTCTTGATTGTAACTATTTACACTTTGGTGATGCTTCACATTCTCCATTTTCCTCCACTTATCCGGGTCGCGGGGGCAGCAGTTTCAGTAGGGAAGTTCAGACTTCTCAGTCTCCACGACCTCTTCCAGCTCCGCCGGGAGGACACCAAGGCGTTCCCAGGCCAGCTGTGAGACATAGTCCCTCCAGCGTGTCCAAGGTCTGGTCTTACCCGGGGCCTTCTCCTGGTTGGGAATGCCTGGAACACCTCACCAGGGAGGCATCCGGACTAAATGCCCGGGCCACCTCAACTGGCTCATCTCGATGTGAAGGAGCAGCGGCTCTACTTTGAGCTCCACCCGGATGGCCGAGCTCATCACCCTATCTCTTAGGGTGAGTCCAGCCACCTAACAGCTTGTATCTGTAATCTTGTTATTTCGATCATGACCCAAATCGCATGACCATAGGTGAGGGTGGGAACATAGATCGATTGGTAAACAGAGAGCTTTGTCTTCTGGCTCAGCTCTCTCTCCACCACAACGGTCCGGTATTACTGATGAGACTGATACGATCCGTTTGTCGAACCTGGGGTAAGACCTCACTCCCAACCCGGAGGGTATAATCCACCCGTTTCCGACTAAGAACCATGGCCTTGGGTTTGGAGGTGCTGAGTCTCATCCCAGAAGCTTCACACTCAGCTGCAAACTGCTCCAGTAAAGGCTGAAGGTCACAGCCTGATGAAGCCATCAGGACCACATCATCTGCAAACAGCAGAGACGAGATTCTAAGGTCACCAAGCTGGACTCCCTCAACACCTTGACTGCACCTAGAAATTCTGTCCATGACGATTATGAACAGAATCGGTGACAAAGGGCAGCCTTGGCGGAGGCCAACATTCACCGGAAACAAGCTCGACTTACAGCTGGCAATGCGAACCAGGCTCCTGCTCCATAACAGAATCATGTATGTTGGGGAACGAAACAACAAACACATTCAGCAAGTCAATGTCTGTGTAGATCAAGCCTCTCCTTAGACCAGGGGGAGCCCGGCATTGTGACAGGTGGGGCGCAGGGCTGCCACGAACACGCTTACTTATTATTATTACCATATTTTTCAGACTACAAGCTGCTACTTTTTTCTCTCTCTTAGAAACCAGTTTCTTTAATAAAGAAGCGCCTTGTTTATGGATTTTATTGCCACTTTGGGAGTGTTACTGACTTAGTACGAGTGTTCCAACAACACTTAAGTATCCGATTGTATCCGCGCGTTATGGAGTATGTTGTTCAACTCCCCCGCCTTCCTCACCAGGACGCCGCGACGGAGGCGGGGGAGGGGCTGGAAATAATTTGATCTCCAAAAGGGGAGCACGGCAGAAAAAGTTTGGAAGCCACTGCCTTAGGCGATTGCAGCCGCGTTGGAACCATCTGGTGTTTTGACAAAATCACATCTTTTTCCCTTTCACCTTCTGGGCTTTCAAATGCATTATTTTTTTTATATGTCTTTGATCATTAAAAAGTTTTTCAGTTTTCATCATCACTTACATGATTGTGTGACATAGCATAGCTGACTCTTCTCCAATATACAGATTATTGAAAACTTCCCCATAGCGACACATCCTGGGAAGGCAAAGGCCTCTAGTGTTTATCTTTCTTGTTGGTTCCTTTCACTTAGCGTATCTCTGTGCTCTCTGCTGAAGCTTCAATTCAACCGTTCAATGCAAATGTCTTCCTTTGCATTGATAACAGCCGTGATGATCTGCGCTGTACCTTTTTTTCTTGGCACCTTTTTGTCACCACAGGTGTAGGGTATCGCTAAATACTCAAAAATACTACTACTGTGCAACACGTGGAATGGAAGATAACAAAAAGCATGCATTCCAAACATTGCTTATTCTTGTAATAAGCAGACACATGTCACAAACAAAAAAAACAAATTTTGCACAATGTGTAATATTCTAAAAGTTTAATTTTTACCAGGTTACATAGTGTTGTGCTGGTTTGACAGCAGAAACAACAATAAATATATTTGTAAAGAAAAACAAAAAAAACAGAGTGGGAGACAATTTGCATGCGATTAAAGCAGACAATTGTTTATTGAATTAATCATGGTTTTCAAATTAATTCATCGTAATTAATCACTACATCACACTGTCTTAAATATGGCAATTTTTACTGTATTTTATTGAAAGAAATATAAACAACAGGGCAGGATTATACTGTATATATTTGTATGTATCAACAGCGCCAAAGAAAATATTTGAATCAAACTTTAACTGTGTTATTGACCGAGTTGCGTTCAAAGCCACCACATTATTTACTGTAGGGTGAATTCACGTTTTGAGTTTATTTTCTGGGATTTCCAAGCAACTCTAGGTCAGCATGCTGACCTAGAGTTTTCCTTCTTCTGTGCCAGAGGAGACCTTGGCACGTGGGCTCGACCTTGTGAGGGCATTGCACACCAACACACATAAAGTCAGATGCACGACACTCACATCGCACTCACTCAGTAGTCAGGAAGGTCACACAAGACCCTGTGGAGCAGGCAAAAATGAGGTCTGGGAAGGTAAAACATCAGGTCAGTTATTTAGATGTCCGCCTTAATGCGTGTATGTGTGGCATCCAAAACAAACATTGTGTTTTATCTTCAGGAACACCTTATACTTTTTCTACCCGGTATTTAATGACCTCGCCAAAGAGCACATTGACTGAGATTGGTGCTATTGTTCCTCCCATATATTTTTGAAAGGATGCTCACTTTCAACATTTTTTTTACATTTTGCAGTAAAAAAATTACTCATGCTCCTCCCTGAGCCACCACCTTATCGTGGAGGAGGAGTTTGCGTGTCCCAATGATCCTAGGAGTTACAGTAAGTTGTCGGGGGCTTTCATGCCCCTGGTAGGCGTCACCCATGACGAACGGGTCCTAGAGAGGGACCAGACAAAGAGTGGCTCAACAGACCCCAATGAAGAATAATAAAAATGGACTCCGTTTTCCACCCTCTGGAGCCAAGCCTGGAGGTGGGGCACGATGGCGAGTGCCTGATGCCCGGGCCTGCAACCATGGTGCCCGGTCGGGCACAGCCAGAAGTGGTATTGTGGGTGCCCCTTCCCATGAGCTCACCACTTGTGGGAGGGGCCAAAGGTGGTCGGGTGCAGAGCAAGCTGGGTGGCGGACGAAGGCAGGAGCCTTGGCGGTCCTATACAGAAGCTAGCTTTGGGTACCGGTACTTTGATTTAAGACGATGGCTACACTGTGTATAGTGTGGAAGTATTTGATGGAACTGTTTTTAACTGACAACACATACCAAATGTGTTTTGGGTGTTCATTTTCAGTGGCTTTGGAGACCAAACAACATTTAACTACATTTCAATGCCTGTCCTGCTTAGATTTAGGTGTAGTGTGTGCACACCTGGTGTAAGAATGACTCAAGTAAAGGTGTGGATGACAAGCTATAACTGTAGACGTGTCCTTACCAATCCCCATGACATTGTTACTCTTAACACAATGTAAAAAAGTACAAACTGTGGCTAAAAGGTGTTGACTATTTTCAAATATGGTAAAGGGCTAGGCACCCAACGCAAACATTTCAATGATAAAATCACATCGCTTTAGCCTTTGGGTTGTCTCTGGTAATCTTTTGGCACTTTTCAAATGCTGCGGCGACAGGAACAAGCCCTGGGCCTCGGGCGTCGTAGCAATGCTGCCATTTCAGGTGGCTGATAAGGTCTGATGCGTTAAAGTTCCATGATTTATTTCCTCATCGCAGACTGTTTGCAGAACATTAGGACCATTTGGTGAAATGTCTCCCTGAAAAAATGGAAAATCCAACACGATCTAGGCCATGTTTGTTTACAGGTGAAAGGTTTGATGCTGCCTCTAACCCACTTAGAGCACAGTATGGGTAATTATGCTTCACTGGAGCATTTTTTAGGTTATCTGAGCTATTTTTTAATCAGTATGACATGAATAATTCCTCATTTCCACCCCATAATTATTGGTCCAATAAATCATGCACTCCTTTAACAAAAATGGTCTGAAGTTTTCATGATTCTCAGTTTATGGTTTCCCCCTTAAACAGCCACAGATGGCCCATCTTTGTACATGTCTACACCTTTGACTGACAACATGAATTCCCTTATGTCCATTCAAATTCCATACCTTGGGGGTTTTGTCTCTTTGAATAAAGTGACTTATTTAATCTTAGGAAGAGAATTTTTAATTTGAATTTTCCGCTGGTGCTGAGATGGAGAGAGTACCAAACTGCATCTTTCTCTGTCTTTTCATTAATCCCCACATAAGCATACACTTTAATTAAATGTCAGAGGCAGGGTTTGAGAAAAGATGCAGCGTTGTATGCACAAGGGATAGAAGCCATCTAAAACAAGCAGACAAAAGAACTGAATATTTGACAAGCTCGCTGTTAATGAAATCGACTCTCAAATCAGGGGGAGATGGCACTATTATGGGATGAGGGCAGACAAAGCTTAAAGAGCAGTCAGATATAATAATGAATATGATAATATTAATGCCTTTCATTCCCGGTGATTGTATGCTTGCTGAGTTTCTGCAGCCATGCAGGACTTGGGAATAGCTGCTAGAGTAGCACCTCCAGTAGCTGCCTAAAGCAATGCTGTCACATGCAGGTGGAGGGAGGGGAATATAAATAATTCTCTCTATCTGCCTGTCTGTGTGCTTTTGTCACGAGCCTTCTCTGCTGCCTCCCTGGCTTTGCTCGGTTCTCACTTCTGCACACAATCATTTACTCCCACCCATTCACTCCCTCATACAGACGTCTGAAGCCGCCTACTCCAAACGGGCTTGTAGCTTCTGGCACAATGGTTTCTCATGTGGAGATGATAGACAGGTGACCACTGTCACCACAGTTACACCATTAGATACCGTAAAACATTTTTCTATGCAGCAGACAAAAACATAAAAAAACACTGTGAGAAGAACAAAGATACCTCAAGCACTAACCCGGTAGAAAAACCAAATATGAGAAATATTTTAACACCCTCACTGCTCAAAAGCGGAACACAAATTTTCATTAGGGCTGTCTAAAACATGTCATAATTTCATAAACATTTTTAGCATAAATAATGGCAGTGGACGTAGACAAGTGTAGCGTACACAGAATTTGATCATTTATGTCACTTACTCCTACCTTAACACGTCAACAGCAGCGCTCAATTGCAACACTATATATGTATTTCCAACTCGCTAACACATCTCTCACACGTCCAGCTTGGGAACAACACTTTGTCATTCTACACCACACTACCACAAGGTGCATTTACAGACACTGCGAGCTCCAAACATCAACACCACCGGACGTCAGTCACAACTAACTACATGTTGTCAATACCTACCATAAGTACCTAAATGACTCCAGTCAATAGACACATTCTTGTGTCAACAAGCTTGTAGACACATTACGATTTATCACTGCCACTCTTCAGCAGTTTGGCCCGCACAGAAATGTAATCCACAACCTTCTTTTTTTTCCTGATTGGGCATTAATAGGTGCATTCAATAAAGCAGATTCTGGGGGAAAATGTGTGGGAATCGCAAGAATTTTCAAGTCCGTCCATTTTCTATGCCGCTTATCCTCATTAGGGTCGCGGGGGTTGCTGGAGCCTATCCCAGCTGACTTTAGGTAGGGGGTGGGGTACACTGTGGACTGTTTGCCAGTCAATTGCAGGGCAGACAAACAACCATTCACACTCACAATCATTCCTACGGACAATTTAGAGTCACCAATTAACTCAACACGCATGTTTTTGGAATGTGGGAGTACTCGGAGAAAACCCACTCACGCACGGGGAGAACATGCAAACTCTACACAAAGATCCCGAACGGAGATTCGATCCCAGGGCTTACAAATCTGCTGACTGTGTGGCCAACCCTGAGTCCTAAATGTCAAAGGTGAGTTACAGATCTTTGATGATATTGTCAAGTTGGGTTCAAAGTCAGCAAAAAGAGAGAGAGAGAAAAATAAATAAATAATAAAGGCTGCTCTGCTTGTATAGCATGTCCATAATAAATAAATATATATACAGTATATATACACACACACATATACTGCACACATGCACATACTGTATATATACAACATACATACAAAAACACATACAAATAATAATAAACATAATAAAAGAAAACCAACGAGAAAAACAGAACCTCATGAACAATGACAATCCAGATGACACCTGCAATAAATCTTCGCAACCGCAGCAGTTCACATTACTCTGCAGCGACAGAAAGACTGCATCAGAGTGAAACATGGAGAATGAGGAGATATTAGTGGTGAACACAGCCATGCATCCCAAACCGCACTCCTTTCAAAAGTGAGGGTCCAACTAGGAAGACGCCGGAGCCCGGCCCCACTGCAGGCACCCCTAGAGAGGGGACGGCCCGAACAGGCCCCCCCAGGAGGCGATCGCGAGTCCATTCTAAAGAGGTGCGAGGGAGACCCAGCCGGACACCACGCGGTAGCCGAGCAAGGGCCACCGGGGGCCACGGACGCCAACCGCCAGAACACCCACATGCTTGCCCAGCTACGGGCAAGCAGGGCACCCGCCCCCGAGCCCCCGGGCCCGGAAACCACCCGCCCCCCAAAACAGGGGCCATTCTCAACACACCAGGAGATCCGGGCCGCCCCAGAAACCAACTGCCGCGGTCCCACCCCGACGCCAGAGGCAGGCGCCCCCGGGGGGCCCGTGGCGTATACAACAATTTAGACCACATCACTGACATGTAATCCATGAATGCATTAAAAATAATTTTCTGTGTAATGGAAACGTTCAAATTCAAAACAATCCATCGTGATCTATTGAATCCACTCTATACTTGCAACCTGTGCTTTGCAGATTCATGTCATATATAAGCATTGCAGAGCAGGCTACAGGAGCAGTTTGGTTCATGCTTTTGTGGCTCCAAGCAGATGTCATTTATACACACATGCAGTACCATCATCCTCGTTGGGAAACTCACTCAGGTAAATTAGATAAAATGACCAAACAGCCCCCTAGCGTTTCAGAGCACACAGAGACGATCAACTTCAGTTCTGCGACACTAAACTGCGTCTCCTGACAACAGTCTGACAGCAGGCTGGGCCGCGTGTCCCGGGGCACTTCCTGTTTTTCCTCCACATAGTCTTTATTTCCTGCGTTAGTTGAGGAAGCTGTGATCAGTTCACTAGGAATTCTGCCCAAGAGCTAGATTCGACCATGACTGGCACCGGGGTATGGATGGTGGGGTTGAAAATGTGGATTCCCTAGAACATAATCTTTGGGGGGAAAAAACAAATACATCCTTGGAAACATTACTCTCTAGTCTGTTTAGACTACTGACAAGAAATGTGTGTACACAGCGTAACAGAGGAGGTTATTATGTATTTGCAATGTTGCTTGTACCGGAAAACTAATCTCAGCAAAACTGTGTTGGGGCCAACAAAGCAAACGGAAATTTGGTGTGAGATCCAAATGGCCTGTCTGGAAAGTCTTTACTTCTTTTTGATGCATTGCCACCACCCGTAGATGTGTGGCTCACGGGCCCACAAAGTGTATCCCATTTCAAATCCTACACAATACAGAGAAAACCAATCTTTGATTCCTGGCACACTTGAGCACAAAGCACACTTCACTAAACACAAGGTCATCACTTCATTCATCTGCACTTCACCAAACCTCTCAAAGGAGAACTCAAGCAGATTTTTTTGAAAGGAAGAGAATCGAGACAGCGCGGCAGACGAAAGAGCAGGCGTGTTGACACAAACTGCTGTGCTGGAATTTGAAAGGACACTGGGAAAAGGGCCTCTCCTGTCTGTCGCTTTAATTCAGCTTGTCAGGTGCAAATTAAAATGCGCAGTGAAGTAAGATGATCTGAGTTGTGCCGGTTCAAAAGCAGAGCCACGGGGCTTTGTTTGGACTCCATATGCTAAAATCTTCCATGCACGGTTAATAGCACTGCTCTGCTTTGCATCTTTGTTTGTAGCGAGTTTCGGACTAAATTAAAAAAGAAAAACTGTGACATTACAGACATAATTATGCACTGATATGATGTTTTTCATTACAACAAATTATTATACCCAAAAAAGAAAGCAGAGGTATTACTCTTTGAGGATCCAATTCAGCCATGGTAGTGCACACCATATGCTGGAGGTGGGAGGAAGTCAGGGTTTTGCAAGTCTTAAGTCCAGTGGGTTGTTGGGGAGTTTTCTGGCATTGTTTAGCACGTGTTGCATGATGTGTACCTCTACGTATCAAAAGTCCAATTTGAAATTAACAAACCGAGAATCAAGTTTATTTGTAGTTTGAAATGTAATGTTTTTACTTACTTTATCCATCCATTTTCTGTGCCGTTTATTAGGGTCGCGGGGGGAGCCTATCCCAGCCGACTTCAGGTGAGCACACCCTGGACTGGTTTGGCTGGTTTAATAGATAGTATTTATGATCTAGATGTCCATACATGCTAAACAGATTTGTTCTGCCAGGGAAAATGATAAGACACTAAATAAACTTTATTTGATGTTTATTGTTATTAACATTTGGAGTGGCTGGGCCGGAGCAGGAGGTGATAGAGAAGAAGGGAAAGAGGGGGACAAAACAAAGAGAGACAAATAAAACCAGCGAAAACAATTACAATGACAGTAACGAAACAACAGAAACAAACCAGACTACATCATCAAATGCCTATGAAGGCCGTAAAGTCCATACTGGAAATATCAACAGCCACAGTAGGGGTGTAATGGTACACTAAAATGTAATTTCGGTTCGATTCAGTTTCTTGAAGTTCTTAATTTTCGGTACAAAAAAGGCAGAAAAAATGACTTCAAATGCTTCAAAATTCAAACAATATATATTTTTTAATAAATAAAAGCTACTTATTTAGGAGATGTTTCAAATAACTCAGACTCTGACTTTTTTTAAAGAAAAATAATAAAACATAAAAAATAATGTAGGCCTATGAAATGATAACTGATTAACGAGTTAAAACTGTAAACTCTGAACACTCAGCAACAGCCTGAATATGACAAATGTAACTACTCAAGTTTTGGGCTAAAGTTTTCCTATTATGATTGAGCTACTACCGTTCCTCCCCATCAGTCAGTAGTGCCCGACGCTTAAAAGAGTCTATGCGGAAACTCGATTAGGACCTTTGTTCCGCGCTCAGATCACTCTAGTAATACACTCAGTGAGAAAAGTAGCAAAAAATATAACCGAAACAGTACAGCAGTGGACCCAACCGAACATGCAAAAGGGAAACCGTTCAATACATCCATGTGAACCGTTACACCCCTAAGCCTCAGAAATAGTACTGTATGGAAATGGTCATACATATTAATGGTAAAAGTAGCAATGAAAATATGAACCATAAAAGTAAACAAGATCGACAGTAACTGTTAGTAATCGGATTCCTGACATCGCCATCACTGTAATAAAGCCAACATGATGACACCAAAAATAAATCAGTGAGTTGTTTGGGGAAGCACGTAAGTACCGTGAGTGGGTACTGTATATGTATGCGTGTACAGGTAACCCTGCAGGTGTGCATGCGTGCACGCTAAAATGGGACATGACGGTGGAAAATGAGACTGTGCCGCTTGAGTAACAAAAACGAACAATCCATTAATTAATGATTGCCAACTGTTTTCAGACGAGTGAGTGGAGGAAAAAAAGAACACACATTTCTTCATCTCCTGCGCCACTTGCAAGGATACAGAAGTGTACACTCTGATTCACACATGGGCGCACACACACAGTCGCTTTCGGCCCCATTTCCGAGTTGTGTAAAGCACGCAATACCTACAATAAGCCATAAAAAGCATACATTGGAGCTGCAAAGGTCCATCTGGTTTTTATATTTCATTATGTATGTCTTTCTTGTGCGAGCGTCGCCAACTTTCATTGCTATTAGAGCTACTTTAAAAAAGGCTACTCAGCTTGTGTGTATACTTTACTTGCAACATTTCAATTTCACTTTATTCGCTAAGCTGTCATCAACTCAAACATTGTGCTACTTTTGTATTTTGTTGGGTCATTTGGTTGTAATGGGTCGTGAAATATTATACAGTGCAACCCCGGGATACGAATGCCACGGAATACAAAAAATCCGGGATAGGAAAATTCCTTTCTGATTTTTTTTTTTGCTTAGGCTTCCAAAAATGTGTTCGCTTTCCGAATGTTTGTTGCTCTAGCCAAAACTAGTTTTTTGTTCGGAATTTCCTGATTTACCGTATTTTAAGGCACATGCTACAACATATATTCTACAAAAAAAGCAACGGAAGCAAAAGAGTGAGTTTAGTTGAATTTTCCTCTACTATTCAACAATACACTCACTGTATTTTTAATCACTCTTCTCCCACAAATCCATCAAAGTTCTCATCTTCTGCATCTGACTCGAACAGCTGGGCGATGTCGCCGTCATCGTTGTCGGCCGTCAGTTTCCTACTTTAGCCCAGGCATCCACAATCCGCTCACATATGCACCTCTGGAGCCAGGCCTGGAGGTGGGGCACGATGGCGATATCCATCCACGATATCCTTTTTCATTCATTCATATATCACATAAAAATCCAACCAAATAAAAAATCTTTTGTAGCAGCATTTTCTGTGCAACAAACAGCGACCAGGCACAACATTATGACCACTTCCACAATCTAAGGAGCTGTATTTAAAAGTCAAAAAGAATAACTCTCAATGTAGGATACCTACTGGAGGCATGGCGGAAGTAAGTGTACGTACTGTACGTATTGCGTAACGCTCTCTGATTGGTTTATCGCTGCCAGCGTATGTACTGTACTGCACTTTGCTGCGTATCAAAGGTAAAAAACTTTTAGAACTGTAACTCAATACACTTTCTATTTTGGGTTTTATTATTACATTACATTTGTATTACAATACTCTTTATTTATACAGTATTAAATGTGCAGAAGTGTTTTTTTTCCCATTTTATGAAGGATTTTGCGGGTCAATTAGCCAATTTACATGTCAAATGTTGTTCGGGTTACAGAAAAATTCGGCTTACAAAAATACTTTCGGAACAAACTAATTGCGTATCCCGGGGTTCTACTGCATTATATTACATTTCATGTTTACATGTATGCATATCAAAATAGTATATACTGTATATATAATAACACCAATTTTATTTTATTTTATGTGCGTCTAAAATGTTCTGTTCTGTTTGAAAAGTAAAGAGGCTTCAAAAGATGGACATCTTTTACAAAACTTGGCATCCATTGCCAAGACCAATAAATGAGGGCGGATCAGCATTTGACTCACAATATACTCACTGAATTTATCACCAGAACGATGTTGGATCCCCCAGGTTTCAATACTTTGACTTCTAAAATGACGCAGCATGCATCCATCCATACATCCCATTTTCTATACCACCTGTCCTCATTACGGTCCCGGGGGAGCTGGAGCCCATCCCAGCTGAATTTGGGCAAGAGACAGTGGAATACACCCTTGACTGGTCACCATTGCAAACTACCATTCATGCCCACGTCTCCAGTTAGCCTAACATGTTTTTGAATTGAAAGGCTGAGCATTCTAATTAAAAGCAAAGGTGGAAGTCCGCAGGCCTTTTGCATGGGTGTTCAATTTGTTGATTGATTAATTGATTTTCCTTTTTTTCCCACTGCAATCCTGGAAATGTTACAACCCAAGGAAAACTGCCCATGAGGATTTATGGACTCGTTTACACGAACAGGTTAGGGAGTCAATTTACATTTTAAATTGAAACATTACCTCTCCTTTCCCAGGTTCAACCAGATGTTTATGAGTTACTATAAACACAGATGCCGTAAAGACGTCAGCATGGTGTAGATTTTATGTTCCCGCTCATACTCAGTCGTGCCCGGCCGGCCTTGTGTGACTGTGACTGTGTCTTCACATCAACGTCTCCGGAATTTTCTAGTGCTTGCCTTTTTACAAAATGGTTCAAAAACGCCTCTGTTCCTGCCACTTGTGAGCTTTGAACACACAAAATTAACGACAACACGCAGTGGGGTTTTCCACATCTACTTGTAGGCCCATTTGGCTTCTACTGTGAAGCCACAAATAGTGCTTGTATAAAAAATGCAGTGTATAAAGAGATTATGAAGGGTTCCATAAATCGCCATTATATGATAAATGATTATATTCATGAGCTGTGCATCGTCGCAAAGCATATGGTCACAAATTTCTATATTACCAAATCTGTGGTCTTTAGGTGGACACGCACCTAATCCACAAGGAGCCGGAGATGGCACTCCACCCTTTTCAGGGCGAGAACCGTGGACTCGGATTTCGAGGTGCTGATTCTCATCCCAGGGGCTTCACACCCAGCTGCGAACCAATGCAGTGAGAGTTGAAGGTCACTGGTCACTGAAGCCAACAGGACCACATCATCTGCACAAAGCAGAGACCGAATCCTGCGGCCACCAGACTGAAACCCCTCAACGCCCTGGCTGTGCCTAGAAATTCTGTCCATGAAAGTAATGAACAGAATCGGTGACAAAGGGCAGCCCTGGCGGAGTCCAACCCTCACTGGAAACTGGTCGGACTTATTGCCGGCAATGCGAACCAAATTCTGACACCGGTCATGCAGGGAACGAACCGCCTAGATTAGGTGGTTTGATACCCCATATTCCCGGAGGACTCCCCACAGTATTCCCCGAGGAACACGGTCGAATGCCTCCTCCAAGTCCACAAAACACATGTAGACTGTATTGGCAAACTCCCATGCACCCTCAAGGACACTGCCGAGAGTATAGAGTTGGTTCACGGTTCTCCTCTCCTCCTCTCCTCTCCTCCCTGAGCCACCACCTTATCGTGGTGGAGGAGTTTGCATGTCCCAATGTTCCTAGAAGCTAGGTTGTCGGGAGCTGTCATGCCCCCGGTAGGGTCACCCATTAAAAAACAGGTCCTAGGGGAGGGACCAGACAGAGATTGGCTCAAAAGACCCTAATGATAAATAGCACAATTGGACTTCGTTTTCCCGGATCACCGGGGTCCCTCTCTTGAGCCAGGCCTGGAGGTGGGGCACGATGGCGATATCCATCCACGATATCCTTTTGCATTCATTCATCCATCAAATAAAAATGCAACCAAACAAAAATTCTTTTGTAGCAGCATTTTCTGTGCAACAAAGCAACCAGGCGACATCATGACCACTTCCACACTCTAAGGAGCTGTATTTAAAAGTCAAAAAGAATAACTCTCAATGTTTATGATTGTGCATCTCGTTTGCAGTTGGTCAGCACTGCATCATACTGATAGCTCTGCCAAAACATCAGAACAGTTCTCGGTGTGACGTTTTTGTCTGCGTATTTGATACTTTTTGTGAGTACCTGTGCTCCGTCCTTCTCAGTCGTCTTAATAATTTGCGTGGTACAGGAGTGATAGGAGTAGGAGATACTGCTATATACTAGATATATAGTATATACTATATACTAGACTAGATTGAAGAATCCTTAAAAAAAAAAATCCTGGAGCGTATTAAGAAGCAAAAAAAACATTTAAAGTTCTAATTTTTGGATCATTGGGTTGGGGAAAAAAACAGTTAAATATTGTGGAAATAAAGTCATAATATTCCAATTGAATGTATAATTTGTGCTGAGAGGAATGACAGTGTTAAAAATAACATTCCAAATATATAAAACCTTCTCAGCACTTTAATCCATCCAATTCAGAGACTTCTAAAATGTTTGGCACACTTTTTTAAAAATAGGATATGTCTCTCACAAAAATACATTTGAAAATACGTGTCGTTTATCTCTTAGCCCCAAAGGTTCCCGACCCCCGCCCTAGGGCCTAACCTATTAACTGATGAATTGAAACTTCTAGATTCAGAAGAATGGACTAAGAAAATCGTTGTTAGTTGCAGCCCTACCATGTAGTAGCGTTGCTGCAAGGGTTTGCACAAGTGCATGGCGCTCCAGCAAGTACACCGATGTTCATGTTTCAGTGCTAACATGTGACTACGGATGAACCTGAGCTTCGCATTTTTGACCGTTTCCCATCAAATCAATTTTCCCACCAATTGGTGTGTAATGGTGCCCACTTAAGCTGGATGAAAACATGCAGGCTTTGCTTAGGCTCTGTTTACGTGATCTTCTTTTGTCTGTAGGACACGAGGGCACCTACAGTCCTGATTTCAATGATATGTTGGTTGCGTTAAAGATGTCTTCATTCTTTTTTCACTCTTGGAAGTACAAGCGTGTACTTCGCGGGGCTCGGTAGCTCGTCCCGTGGGTGCTGCTGCCGTGCGCTGCTCTTTTTGCTCCCTTGACTATGTTTGACTTTCAGCGAAGGAACAAAAAACTGCCTTGATCTGACTCCTGCACAGGAACACGCAGTCCAATAATTGGTCCTTTTTTTGCCACCCTTTATTCCGACAACACGACAGATGAACGCCAGCCAAAGCACCAAATTCATTCATTCATTCATTTTCTGTACCGCTTATCCTCATTAGGGTCACGGGGATGCTGGAGCCTATCCCAGCAGACTTTGGGCGAGAGGAGGGGTACACCCTGGACTGGTCGCCAATCAATCGAAGGGAACATATAGACAAACAAACATTCACACTCACATTCATACCGATGGACAATTTAGAGTCGCCAATTAACCTAACATGCATGTTTTTGGAATGTGGGTGGAAACCGGAGTACCCGGAGAAAACCCACACACGCACGGGGAGAACATGCAAACTCCACACAGAGATGCCCAACGGAGATTTGAACCCAGGTCTTCCAGATCTCCTGACTGCGTGGCCAATGTGCTAACCACTCAGCCACCGTGCGGCCCCAAAGCACCAACTTGCATGACCAATTGGATGAGGATGCATCGAACATCAACATAGAAGGAGGATCTTCATCTGTGCACAAATGCAGCCCTCTTCACAGCCACAGGCCAGTGCGGCTTATAAACAGGTCTCAAGTACAGCATTTACTGCACCAGGTTAACAACAGGCAGAGTGATAGTGCAGACAGGAAGCACTCAGGCACCCAGACAGCACATTCCGTGTCAGACAGCAACAGTTCTAGTGCACCCTCATTCAAGTCAGTGAACCCGACGCCCGCACAATCCCCTTGCGGATCTGCACCACACAGCTAAACCAACCCACAACGCTACCCCCAGCAACGTTCTCGTCTGTGCAAAAATGATGTTTCGGGCACGCACAGGCTTGCAGCTGCAATCCCCCTGTCGGCTCCCTGAGGCGCACAGTCCAACAGGACTCCCTCTGAGGCGTTTCCCCCACACACACGTTCGGACGTCAACTTACCCGCGGAGACTCGTGCGGCGCCAAAACAGCCGAGAACGAGCAGAATCAATCGCTCCATGTTTGTAACGCTCGGAGGACGTGCGATCCCATTTGCTCCTCCAGCCGGACGGGCGAAAGAGCACCGAGCGGCCCCCGGTAGCTGCCTCCGCATCCAGCAGCTCCCGCTACTACGAGCCTGGTTCTCGAACGGGCTGGCGTCGGTCTCCTCCACGCACCGGCGGAGCGCCCGGAGCCTCCTCGATCCCCAGCTGATGAGGATGCTGATGATGCTGCTCGACTGAAGCGCGCTGGTGGGGAATATGAGAGCCTGCCTCCACACCGCAGGAGCCACCCCAAAATATGGGTTACATCATTTTGAAGCTTTCAAGAGCAGCAAATCCCTCAGCAGTGGATTGATGAAGATTCGGGACTTCCTGCCTTATGACTCCGGAATAAAGAGTGATGCTCTCCCATTCTCTTGCCTGATGATCTCTGAAAGATTGCTGCCCACTCACACATTAAATATGCATACAGTAGCCCACGCAGATCCAACCATCTCTGCAGCCCAAAGCTCAAAAGGTCCCCCCCCCCACACTTTAAAACCCAACACTTTTAACTTCTACTACCAAGCTGACCCCCATCGTCCTTCTCCATAATCCAACCAAATTCCAAAAATTGTTTCCGAGGCCCATGCAGAAGTGTTGGAAAAGTTTGCATACTGTACCTCCACTTCAGGTTCATCGCCCACAGTGTGCCATCCCGTGTGTGTGTGTGTGTGTGTGTGTGTGTGTGTGTGCCCCAGCTGGCTCTCCAAGAAGTGTTTTTCACACGCTGCTGTGCACCTGATTTCATAGCCTGCTTCCCGTGACGTGCGCCAGGAGAACACTTAGTGTGCCGGTCCTGCTCTCCCAGACTGTGTGTGTGTGTGTGTGTGTGTGTGTGTTGTAGACATGGGCCGGTATGAGATTCTGAGGGTGTGATACCCTTGGGTCAAAATATTACGGTTTCACGGTATTACAGTATAATTACAGCTCTAAAATGTGTTAAAACCGGAACATGATGGACGGGGAACCTATGTATTTAAAAGAAATAACAGATGTATTTTTAAATAAATAATAAATGAAATGCAGTTCTTGGTGGCTCGGGCATCCGCTTTGGATGCGCCTTCCTGGGGAGGTGTTCAGGACACGTCCGACCTGTAGGAGACCTCGGGGAAGACCCGGGACACGTTGGAGAGACTATGTCTCTCAGCTGGCCTGGAAACGCCTCGGGATCCGCCGGGAGGAGCTGGATGAAGTGGCCCGGGAGAGGGAAGTCTGGGCTTCCCTGCTGCTAACCCCGCGACCCGACCTTGGATAAGCGTGAGAAAATGGATGGGTGGACAGTTCTTGATGCAAAATGTGCTTAAATAGTGTGCGCTTAGACATTGGTTGGCTAGCTGCAAAGAAATACACACCAAAGCCACACACACATGCAAAACTCTACGTCCCACTCACGTCTCGTCACACTGGTGCCGCCTAACGATGCAGCTCATGCCACCGCTAGCTATGCCACGGCGGTTAGGTTGCCAACTTCCGCCAGCACATCTCATGGCCGTGGTTTCAACACATCCAAGCCCAGTTCCAACTGCGAGGAATATCACGGGACAGGACAAAATCTCTCAACAGAGTGGACCTCCATTTTCCCTCATCAAGCAAAATCAGAAAATCTACATATAAACATAACACTTTTGTTCACACTTTGGGACAATTTTCTCATAGTAAATTATGGAAACAGAAAAAAACCCACCGCCTTGACTAGTTGAAAAATGACAAGAGTTTCCTCGATGGTAATGGTAATTTTATTTGAACATTGGAATAGACCACTTAATACAATGGACAGTTCCACGTGTCCAAAAGGAGTAGGAAGAAGCAAAGCTTATTTACTTCCTGCAGCAAGTCAGTAAGTTGAAATACGTAAGTGGGGTCATGTGACAGCGTGTTAAATAGTAGCCAATCCTTATTGCAAATAACTGATATTGCAGTCCTGATGAATGATAATCCTAATAAGTAATAATGGTAATGAGTGCTATATAAACAGTTCTCACAGAACATTGTTGTAGTACAGACAATGTTCCCACTAGGGATGAAAAGTTCCTAGTCTAGGAATGTTGGATCTGCAGGAGGTGCTAAGTAGAGCTTGAAAATGCAAAAGAAAGAAAAGTGAGTGAGAGAAAAACATTTTTGCCAACTATTTGCCTGGACAGGGCAGGTTTAAAAGAAAGAAAAAATAAAGACATGTTGTCAGTTTATGTTTATTATCTCCCATTTGTCCACAGTCTGCACAGTCTTGTTGTGTGCAATCAACGACTACGGTATAATTATACTCTGGGTAAATGTTTTTACTGCCGACAGGTAGTAAAATACCGACTTTATTTATTGGATTTGGCTGTAGAAGTTTAAATGGCGTCTCTGTTTCTGGCTCGGCAATGCATAATGAGTGAAGGTGAGGCCAAACATTATGTTTGTCCTTCTGTTCTCTAAAGACAACTATGCCAGTTTTATTTCCGCGTCGTTAGCGACAATGTCACAGCATCCGGTCGTTCGTTTTTCTGATTCGTTGACAAAGTCGTTCAGTGGATCCACGGACACCTGCTGTTAGTGATGTACATTTGATTTGTGTGTGTGCTGTTTGCGTAATTGTAGCAAGATGGATTATTCATAGCTATTCTACCCCGCAAGAGAAGGAACAGTGGGCCGTTTGTTTTTTTATTTGACTAAATGTGGCAACTTTAAAATGCCACAGTCAATCGTGCAAGAAAGTACAAGTACACGTGAGAGTATAAGGAAACTTTGGTTTTTACTGTTCAGTTACACCGTCGATGATGATCGGTGACACTCGATGATTGAACTCATAGCAAAATGATTGAAGATTTCAATGAAAATGATTGAACTCATAGCAAAGTCCACCATGGCGTGATACAATCAAAGTCCACTTTAAAAAACTAGCTAATGTAATTTTACACTATTACTACTATGATATAAAATTACGACGGCGTATTAGGGCCACAAATTATTTAAAAAAAAACTTACGATTTCAAGATATAAACTCGTAAATTTACGAGACAAAAAAGCCATAATTTAACCTTTGACCCAGGTCAAGAGTCACACAAGCCCCCTGTGTCCATAGCTGTCTTGGGCAATGCCTGTTATATGACGCATTAAAATCATCAAAGTTTCGAAATTGACGAGAACAATATTTTATATTTATGCAAAAAGATCGTCATGTTACGAGAGTAAAAACGTAACTGTACGGGAATAAATGTCGTAACGTCATTTTATAGGCATTGCCTGAGACCGCTATGAACCGGGGAGTTGTATGCGGAGGGGCGAGGTATTAGAGTGTAGCGGTGAGACGACGCTAGCCCATGTTAACCTGTTTGTACCCAACTGCGCTGTTTTGCTGTCTCCTTTTAAATGAAAGATTGTCTGAACACAGAGGAAAGTTTCCTTCCTTGCCTGAGACAGCTATGAAAAGTTAGCTTTATGTGGAGGGGCGGGGTACATGAGGGTAACTGTGAGATGATGCTAATCATGATGCTAACTTGTTTTGTGCCCAACTGCTCTGTTTTGCTGTCCCGTTATAAATAAAAGCTCCCCTCCCCACTGAGGGGATGCTGTAGTTTCCCTCGGACACATGTGACACAATGAAATTATGACTTTTAAACTCGAGAGTTTTAAAGTCGCCACATACGGCGCCCAGGTTCATAGCGATCTCAGGCAATGCCAATAAAATGACGTTACAACTTTTATTCCCGTACAGTTAAGTTTTTACTCTCGTAACATGACGATCTTATCTCGTAAATGTACAACATTATCGCCGTGAATTTACGACGTAATTTTCAAAATCTTGGTGATTTTAATGCTTCATTTAGCAGGCATTACCCAAGACAGCTATAAACACAGGGGGCCTGTTGCCTCTTGACCTGGGTCAGAGGTGAATTACGACTTTAAAACTGGTAATTTTAGGACTTTAAATCTCCTAAAGTTCCGACATTTTTTTTAAAAAAATTAAAAAATTTAAAAAAAAAAAAGAAAAATTTTTTTTTATTGTTTTCTAATGTGGCCGTCATATAAAATATATATTGTAGTGTTAATCATTTTTTAAGTCAGCTAAAATATGTAGCAATGTGTTTCTCACACGTGGCCCCTCGGAGAGCTTAATTTTATCAGATCAAGCAGAAACACTGAATCTGATGCCTTCTTTGACATCCTTGTTGATGTTATGCTCCTTTGAGGTGCTCTTTATCTCACTGCATGTGTGTGCGCGTGTGAGGGGTAGTGTTTGACTTTGGCAAGGAAAAAAATGATCAGACTGGTCCCTGCAGTCATTTTTCAAAGCTGGAAGGAGAGGAACCAAGAGGTGGAACATTATATAGGTTGCAGTCAGCTTATGCAGCCTTAGGAAGTGCCCCGTGTGGAAACACGCGTTGAAGCAAAACACTGCAAGAAAACGTATAAGTAGCCAACCCATTTGTTGGCGTTGCATTTTTACTTGTGTTCGTATGAAGAAAACACAACTTTGCAGTGTGAGATTTACATAACCCGGTTTATAGCTGCCAAATGCCACATTTAAATTTGTGTACCGAATGCCAGCCAGTGCGGCTGCTCAAGGGTACGTTGGTAAACCTCACTTCTACTGCCTTAAGAGCTGCGGTGAACACTCGGTCGACAGGCTGGGCTTTTGGGTGGTTGGTCAGCACGCTCGGCTTCCATTATGAAGATGCTGGGTTCAAGCCCGGCGCAGGCAGTGTGAAGCCTTACTGAGTCTTCTGTGTGAGGTCAATGCAGAGCAAATTTATCCTGCAAATTGGAGCAATTGACCTTTGACCACCGCGCTTAAAGTGGAGGAGGCCTTGTGCATGAACGTATTATTTCATCAGTCCGTCCCACTAATAACCACACCATACATACGATCATCAATGTTCTTGCATGCACAGAAAGATTGCGCATGCCACAATTTATTGATGGTGTCAAGCAAGAGGGAAACTTAGTATCATGATGTAAAACTGAAAGTCTGAAAATGCCAAAGTGCTCACTTTTTGGCTGACTATCGGAAAAAGCAGAATTAAGTGAGGTTATAAGTGTTCCATCCTCCTTGGGCACTTGGCCAGGATACCTTTGAATGAACTGAAGAACATGTGATATTAATCCTATAATTAAATACAGAGAGACAATATATTCAAGTGATGGGCCAATATCTCCAATAAACCCAATTGACAAATAAAAAATAGAAATATTTATATAGCATACATCCAAATGTGATTTACTATGGACATGGACATGAAATGAGGAGGTAATATTCAAAACCAGTGCACCTCACCTTGTGGGGGGGCCTGGTGGACAAGTAGCTTAGGAGATCCGGCGGGTTAATTGGTTCGAGTCATTTATTGCCAATTAAGTTTCCTTATATATAAGGAGATGATTTATAAGATTATATTATTTGTATTATTATTATTTATTAGATTATTCATAAATCAATAAAGATAAGTGAGGTCAGGGGTTCAGGGTCGACTTTTAGCTGGATTACGGCCACAACAGTAGCCTATGTTTTTTTTTAACAACAATTATTATTATTATTCTGTTATGTAAGTATTGCCAGAGATTGGTTTTTATTGTGACATAATTCAAACTGCAAAAAAAGCCCCTGTTTCTGGCCTGTGTTACAAGTGACACCTAATGACCAGTGTGGAATACTACATTTCATCGATGTTTTTTGATGCGTTATGTATGCAAGCGTTGTATACAGATTGCTCAAAAAATGACAAAAAACTCTCCAAACCAGAACAAAAAATGTTGTCAGTAGGAGGGTTTACACAAACATCGAAAGGTGGAAAAAAGTTGTATTCTCTGATGAGAAAAAATGTAACCTTGATGGTCCAGATGGCTTCCAACGTTACTGGCATGACAAGGAGATCCCACCTGAGAAGTTTTCTACCCGGCACAGTGGAGGGGGGTCCATCATGGTCTGGGGTGGAACATTGGAGCTTCACGTGGTGCAAGGTCGTCAGACATCGGCTGGTTACCTACAGATGTTGCAGCGGGCATCCCTCATGGCTGAGGGTCCTCGTGGTACCAGCAGGGTTTTTCACCAGGACAACGCTGCAGTTCACAATGCTCGCTTGACCAAGGACTTATTCAGGGAGAAGAACATCATCTTTTGGACCATCCTGCATGTTCCCCTGATTTAAATCCCATAGAGAACATTTATGGATGGATGGCAAGGGAAGTTTCTAAAAATGGCCATCAGTTCCAGACAGTTGATGCCCTTTGTGAAGCCATCTCCAGCACTTGGAGCAATGTTCCCACTAGCTTCCTCGAAACACTCGCGTCAAGCATGTCCAAACCAATTTTTGAAGAGATTAACAAGAACGGTGGAGCTACTCATTAATGAGTTCTACTGAGAACATTTTTTGTTCTGATTTGGAAAATTTTTTCGCATTGTTTGAGTGATGGTCTTAAACATTTGATCAAATGATGACAGCCTTTTTCACTTTCATTGTTGTTACCAAGAAATGACTTTTTCAAAGTGCTTTTTGTCTCACTCCCCCTTCTTGCTTTCGGATATTGTAGCATTATTGTGGCCTTAAGATTTTGATCAGGTCTGCATATATTGTAAATTTAGGCCAAGAATACGTAAAGTTTGGTTAAATATGCATATTTTTATGCTTATAATAGGACATTGTTCACCACAAAACAGTGATCATTTATTCATGAATTAATTTTTGAAGAAATGTGATAAAGAGAGGGCACAAACGTCAGTAGTCTCTGATATATACTCTGTACTATACTCTGTCGCCGAATCGTCAAGGGTTTTTTGCCGGTCTGGACAGGCAAATACACCACACACACTGTATACAAAATGTCTTGCAAAATCGGAGTTGGATTGTCCCATGCAGAGCGGACCAAATGCAAGAGTAAAACCGTGTGCTGTTAGTATAGAACAGAACTGTGCTGAATGCCTTTACTGTCATTTTTCTAAAACGGTATCACTTTTGTTGAACTTTTGTTGCAATACAAGACCAGTCAGGTTGTACCCTACCTACTGCCCAGACAGCTGGGATAGGCTCCAGCATACCTGTGACCCTAATGAGGATAAGCAGTATAGAAAATGGATGGAAGGATGGTTGCAATACAAAAAATGTCACAAAATAGATCCAAAAATCCATGTCATAATAGAAAAGGAAAGGAAGATCTCCAGTAGCTCTCCAAAGCAGCAAAGCAATCAACACGGTATGTTTGCGGTACATGAACATGCGGTACATTTAACCAATTTATCATGTTTATTATTTCAATTTAATGAAAACTAAAAACGGTTTATGTTTTTTTTAGTGTGCAGGAGTAGATGTGGTAGCCACCACACTACACATTGGCAGTGAAAACACAAACTAGAGTGTCGTGTACAGAACTGAACTGTGAACTGTACTCCTTGGTAGGAACGTAGCTTATGTCAGTGGTTCTCAAACGTCTCTTCCAGCACCCCCTTTCCGAGATAAAACCATTTTCTGCGCCGCCCCGAAAAATACGGTAATAATGAAATGTGTTCGTGGTAGTCCCACGCCCCCCCCCATCATAACACCAGGCCCCCCCAGAGGGCGCGCCCACCATCTTGAAATCCACTGGCTACAGCAGATTATAAACATACAAATATGAAATAAATACATCTTAATCTGAATTCAAGTTAATATTTTTGGGTTGGTGTTCTTTTCTTTTTCAAAGAACACCTCGAGCGGCGATATCGGATCAAGTCCTTTTTGTTTGGCCACAAACTTGGAGCTTGCCAAGTAGGATTCTAACCTCGAAAATGCCAGCTGCCTCCAACTGTTAAGCACAACATTCAGGCACAAGTGTGACACTTGCTCATATTTATAGAATATCGGGGCTTACTTTTCTGAGTGAGTTTGAATGCTTTCTGCTAGGTCATATGGAGGTGAAGACAAGATCTAAGAGAGGCTTTTTTCATCTGGTGTTGAGAGGAAAAGGCGGGAACAGTCATCTATGTTTCTGTTTCAGCTTGATAGGATTGGCACGGTGACTCAGGCGGAAGAAATGCAGGCTGAGCTGTGACAGCAGGGGGAAGGTGTGTGTACATGGCGAGTAGAAATTCAAGTAGTAAAAACTCAGATCTTGGAAATGTGAAAAAGGACAGCCCTTTCCACCGGGCTTTCATCATATTTTCACACATTTTGATTGGCATGTACAGTTGACACTTTAGAAGCTGCAGTTGGGTTGGTTCTGCTCATACGAGCATCATATGTAATAATGTGTTGGATGATTGAGTTCTACTCATAATCCCAATACGGTTCCACAGATTCAGAGTTCATTTGTATATTTTGTGCAATGACACGCTCCGGTCTGAAAATGAGACAAATCTGAAATGGCAGCAGCTCTCCGACTCGAGGCATTTGAGAAAAGATGAAGCCAGTAACTGACTGATGATTACATGAAATGAATTTTAGCTGTCACTTTGCCCAGCGGCCTCTTATACGCATAAATCGACACTTTCTAAACCAAGACAAGCACTAAGGGCAGATTAAACGAGTGTTTGGCTGCGTTGCATTTGACCTTGCTGCCTTATATGAACCAGCCAACAATATTATTGTACATACAAACTATGCACATACGAGGGTGATATTGATCAATTGCTATAAAATTAAGGGCGAGGAGCTCAGCCATCCGGGAGGAGCTCAGAGTAGAGCCACTGCTCTTTCACATCGAGAGGAGCCACCAGTTGAGGTGGCTCGGGCATCTAGTCCGGATGCCTCCCGCGGGCCTCCCTGGTGAGGTGTTCCGGGCGTGCCCAGCTGGGAGAAGGCCCCGAGGAAGACCTAGGACCTGCTGGAGGGACTTCATCTCACAGCTGGCCTGGGAACGCCTTGGTGTCCTCCCGGTGGAGCTGGAAGAGGTCGCAGGAGAAGTCTGGACTTCCCTACTGAAACTGCTGCCCTTGCGACCCGGACCCGAATAAGCTGAGGAAAATGGAATGGAATGCTATGAAATTAAAAAAAGACAAGTTGATTAAGTGTGAAATACTAAACACATGCACTACGTTTGCCCAAGGAGCACCCGTCTGCAAGACAGACATTATACTGTATACATTACAGTGTTTATGGAAGTGAGAATCGGTGTAAAAATGTGACCATGCATAAAGAAATGAAAGACACAATCATTTTCCTCCATTTGTGGTGGTATTTTGGTTGGATTTTATTGCCACTGTTATTGGTTTTCCTCCCACATGCCATAAATATGCATGTTAGGTTAATTGGAGACTTCAAGTGTTCATAGGTTTAAGTGTGTGTGAATGGTTGGTTGTTGTCAATATGTGCCCTGGGATTGGCTGGCGACCAGTCCAGGGTGAATTCCACCTCTTGTCCAAAGTCAGCCGGGATAGGCTCTCATTTACCCATGACCTTAAAGCCCTTTAAGAAAATGGATGGATGGATGTTTCTGCAGTTTGTAGTCCCAGCCAACTGGCTACACCCTGAACTAGTCACCAAGGAGTTAGTGAACTGATGAAGAATTTGTCTCATGCCAGTTGCACGCAAGTCACTCGATTCGTTCTTCCATTTTACTGTAATATACACTTAAGTTTGCAGGGTCACAGGAACCTGGAGCCAATCCGCACTGACATTGGGCAAGATGACCATGAACACATCACCAGTCGGATGTAAAGGCCAGAAGGCAGTAAATCATCAATGGCAGTGCACTAGACCAGACTCGCTTCTTGAGCAGAGACCTTATCCACAGCACTCTGGGTCAAGGGAACCATCAACCTAATCTTCTCCTCCTCCCAATCCCTACTAGTGTGTCATTTTCCATGCTCCCACTCTAAGGCCTCCCTCTTTGAAGCTCAGTGTTTATCTAACCTGAGGAAGTATAAGCTCATGATTGGCTTCAGTGTCTTCCTGTCCTCTCATTGACCGCAAACGCGCTCATTGTCTTGATTTAATTTTAGAGGTCTCTGTGTATTGTTTTCCTCTCTCTCTTGTCAACATCTTAGAATGCTTTCCTTTATTTATTTCCTTTCTACCCTTCCACTCTTTGCGTCGGTACGCTGCGATCTTACAGTCTTTAAACTCTTGCTTTTATGAGACAATGAGATTTAGAGCAGGTTTTCAGGTCACGGCTGTTCAGCCCGTTCTTTGCAGGCAGGCGGCCAGTCCAGCCGAGTAATGAGCGCCATGAATCAATGCGTGAATGAGACAGCCACTGGATTCAGCACCACGGTCAGCACTTTTGCCTTTAACTAACCTTGCTGGTGTGAGTCCCTGTGCTAAGAGGGCGATAAAACTATAGTGGGGGCTGTTTGTGTTGAAAAGAGTGCCACCGGCGCCTTGCTCTCGTGTTGGCCACAGTCAAATGATTGGATTTGGTGGAATAGTTACATTTGCAGGGGGAATAGCTTTTCCCCTTGGTGCAGAAATCAAATTAATTGGCCGTGTTTTGCATCACAGAGCACAATAGGCTTGCTGGGTTCTTGTCTTTTGGCCTTTCTTGCATTTTCATTTTCATTGTTACTGCGATTTAGTTGAACTAAGACTATCACCTTTTGTTTAATGGCGAGAGTTAATGCTTACTATGAAAAGCGGAGGAAATGACCTACTTGCTGTTAAAAGCAAGCAGCCTCTTATTATGTGATATATGACAGGTGTGGTCTGAACAGTAATCCCAGGTGTGGGATTCCAAATGGATCATTAGATGAGAAGGCAAGTTGCTGATGTGTTCATGCACCAAACTCATCAAGAAATTGGGCTCTAAAAAGCAGATACTCATACTTTCTATGCATCTCAGCAATTTTTCTGCTATCCCTATGTAGATGATGTCATGTTCCAGCTCCCCAGCAAATCTGTCTGAAACAAATGGGCCTATTTGGGAATAAAAGAAGACCTTCACACTGCAGTACTGGATTTTGATGGAGCAAAAATAGCGCTGAGGCTGATGGGAGAGACTGCACTGTGACACACGAGGAGGGAAAAGGCCAGAAAGGGCTGTCATACGAGAATACAAGGGTCATTTGTGTGTGTCTGTGTTTTTTAAAAAAGACATGATGAAAAAACACATTTGACAAGGGATAGTGGAGAGGTCATGTTTGGCATCAAGTTTGGCTCTGATGTCATATGAAGTGGAGCCAGTGACCTGTCCCTGTCTCAACACACACACAATGCAATAACTATATTTTTAATTATAGATATAATGTTACTATAGATATAATGTTAACTTTGTCACTGTCTGGAGAATTACTGTAAGATATTTGGGATTGGGACTGCCATGGCATAGAACTGCACATTATTGTCCACCAACAAAGATTTTTTATCCCCAGTTTGATTGATCAAAATACAGTTTTTTTCATGTTTTTGCCTTTATACGCCACCTCAACGGATTTGAAATAAACCAATGCACCAAAGAAGTTTCATAGAAGCATTTACCAATTAGGTATAACAATAATAATAATAATCATAAATAATAATGTAGTCGCAACAGGGCACAAGCCTGTGTCTTATTGTAACGGTCCCAAATACAGAGAGTTGTGTCAGGAAGGGCATCCGGCGTAAAACTAAAACCAAAACATGCAAATCAAACATATCCATACCAGATTGGTCGTGGCCCGGGTTAACAACGCCCGCCACAGGTTCTGTTCACCGACAGGGTGCCGGTGAAAATTGGATTACTGTTGGTCAAAGAAGGAGAGGAGGAAGGTGTGCCCGTAGGAGGAGAGAGAAGAGGAATGCAAAGAGTCAAGGACTGAGAGTAGGGACTTTGAATGTTAGAACTATGACAGGAAAAGGTAGAGAATCAGTTGACATGATGCAAATGAGGAAGGTAGACATATTGTGCGTCCAGGAGACCAAGTGGAAGGGTAGCAAGGCTAGAAGTTTAGGAGCAGGGTTCAAGCTGTTCTATCATGGAGTGGATAGGAAGAGAAATAAAGTAGGGGTGATTTTGAATGAGGTGTCTGCTAGCAATGTCCTGAAGGTAAAAAGGGTGTCAGATAGGGTGATGAGCCTGAAGCTAGAAATCGAAGGTGTGATGTTCAAATGTTGTTAGTGGGTATGCTCCACAGGTAGGAGAGGAATACTATCTTCCAGAAGAGACAGGAACATAGGGTGACCTATAAGAGTGGAGGTAGGAGCACACACAGAAGGTGTAACCTGAAGGAGAATAGTGACTGCAAAACAGTGGCATGTGAGAATGTAGCCAGACAGCATAGGATGGTGGTGTGTAGGATGACTCTAGTTGATGAGGAAGATGAAGAGGGTAAAGGCAGAGCAGAGGACAAAATGGTGGAAGCTGAAAAAGGAAGAGTGTTGCGTGACTTTTAGGAAGGAGTTGAAAAAGTCTATGGGTGGCCAGGAATTCCTTCCAGATGACTGGACAACTACAGCTACTGTGATCAGGGAGACAGGTAGGAGAGTACTCGGTGTGTCATCTGAGAGGACTGAAGAGAGTAGACAGGAGTGCAGGGAGATGCAGCATAAGGTGAAAGTAAAGGTGGCAAAGGCCAAAAAAGGGGCTTATGATGACTTGTATGCTAGGCTGGACAGCAAGGAGGGAGAGAAAGATCTACACAGGTTGGCAAGGCAGCGAGCAAAGATTAGTAAGGAAGAAGTGAGGAGGGCATTGAAGAGGATGAAGAATGAAAAGGCACTTGGTCCTGATGATATACCTGTGGAGGTATGGAAGTGTCTAGAAGAGGTGACAGTAGAGTTTCTGACTGGGTTGTTTAAATGGATCTTAGATAATGAGAAGATGCCAGAGGAATGGAGGAGAAGTGTGCTGCTGCCCATTTTTAAGAAAAAGGGAGATGTGCAGAATTGTGGCAACTACAGAGGAAAAAAGCTGATGAGCCATACAATGAAGTTATGGGAAAGAGTAGTTGAAGCTAGACTAAGGGCAAACGTGAGCATTTGTGAGCAGCAGTACGGTTTTAT
>QODF01000016.1:125540-162621 GCA_024372805.1 Oostethus manadensis
AACTTACGATTTCAAGATATAAACTCGTAAATTTACGAGACAAAAAAGCCATAATTTAACCTTTGACCCAGGTCAAGAGTCACACAAGCCCCCTGTGTCCATAGCTGTCTTGGGCAATGCCTGTTATATGACGCATTAAAATCATCAAAGTTTCGAAATTGACGAGAACAATATTTTATATTTATGCAAAAAGATCGTCATGTTACGAGAGTAAAAACGTAACTGTACGGGAATAAATGTCGTAACGTCATTTTATAGGCATTGCCTGAGACCGCTATGAACCGGGGAGTTGTATGCGGAGGGGCGAGGTATTAGAGTGTAGCGGTGAGACGACGCTAGCCCATGTTAACCTGGTTGCACCCGACTGCGCTGTTTTGCTGTCTCCTTTTAAATAAAAGATTGTCTGAACACAGAGGAAAGTTTCCTTCCTTGCCTGAGACAGCTATGAAAAGTTAGCTTTATGTGGAGGGGCGGGGTACATGAGGGTAACTGTGAGATGATGCTAATCGTGATGCTAACTTGTTTTGTGCCCAACTGCTCGGTTTTGCTGTCCCGTTATAAATAAAAGCTCCCCTCCCCACTGAGGGGATGCTGTAGTTTCCCTCGGACACATGTGACACAATGAAATTATGACTTTTAAACTCGCGAGTTTTAAAGTCGCCACATACGGCGCCCAGGTTCATAGCGATCTCAGGCAATGCCAATAAAATGACGTTACAACTTTTATTCCCGTACAGTTAAGTTTTTACTCTCGTAACATGACGATCTTTTCTCGTAAATATACAACATTATCGCCGTGAATTCACGACCTAATTCTCAAAATCTTGGTGATTTTAATGCTTCATTTAGCAGGCATTACCCAAGACAGCTATAAACACAGGGGGCCTGTTGCCTCTTGACCTGGGTCAGAGGTGAATTACGACTTTAAAACTGGTAATTTTAGGACTTTAAATCTCCTAAAGTTCCGACATTTTTTTTCGTAAATTTATGACTTTTAATCTCGAAATGGTACGTTTTTTTTTTTTTGTTTTCTAATGTGGCCGTCATATAAAATATATATTGTAGTGTTAATCATTTTTTAAGTCAGCTAAAATATGTAGCAATGTGTTTCTCACACGTGGCGCCTCGGAGAGCTTAATTTTATCAGATCAAGCAGAAACACTGAATCTGATGCCTTCTTTGACATCCTTGTTGATGTTATGCTCCTTTGAGGTGCTCTTTATCTCACTGCATGTGTGTGCAGGTGTGAGGGGTAGTGTTTGACTTTGGCAAGGAAAAAAATGATCAGACTGGTCCCTGCAGTCATTTTTCAAAGCTGGAAGGAGAGGAACCAAGAGGTGGAACATTATATAGGTTAAAGTCAGCTTATGCAGCCTTAGGAAGTGCCCCGTGTGGAAACACGCGTTGAAGCAAAACACTGCAAGAAAACGTATAAGTAGCCAACCCATTTGTTGGCGTTGCATTTTTACTTGTGTTCGTATGAAGAAAACACAACTTTGCAGTGTGAGATTTACATAACCCGGTTTATAGCTGCCAAATGCCACATTTAAATTTGTGTACCGAATGCCAGCCAGTGCGGCTGCTCAAGGGTACGTTGGTAAACCTCACTTCTACTGCCTTAAGAGCTGCGGTGAACACTCGGTCGACAGGCTGGGCTTTTGGGTGGTTGGTCAGCACGCTCGGCTTCCATTATGAAGATGCTGGGTTCAAGCCCGGCGCAGGCAGTGTGAAGCCTTACTGAGTCTTCTGTGTGAGGTCAATGCAGAGCAAATTTATCCTGCAAATTGGAGCAATTGACCTTTGACCACCGCGCTTAAAGTGGAGGAGGCCTTGTGCATGAACGTATTATTTCATCAGTCCGTCCCACTAATAACCACACCATACATACGATCATCAATGTTCTTGCATGCACAGAAAGATTGCGCATGCCACAATTTATTGATGGTGTCAAGCAAGAGGGAAACTTAGTATCATGATGTAAAACTGAAAGTCTGAAAATGCCAAAGTGCTCACTTTTTGGCTGACTATCGGAAAAAGCAGAATTAAGTGAGGTTATAAGTGTTCCATCCTCCTTGGGCACTTGGCCAGGATGCCTTTGAATGAACTGAAGAACATGTGATATTAATCCTATAATTAATTACAGAGAGACAATATATTCAAGTGATGGGCCAATAGCTCCAATAAACCAAATTGACAAATAAAAAATAGAAATATTTATATAGCATACATCCAAATGTGATTTACTATGGACATGGACATGAAATGAGGAGGTGAAATATTCAAAACCAGTGCACCTCACCTTGTGGGGGGGCCTGGTGGACAAGTAGCTTAGGAGATCCGGCGGGTTAATTGGTTCGAGTCATTTATTGCCAATTAAGTTTCCTTATATATAAGGAGATGATTTATAAGATTATATTATTTGTATTATTATTATTTATTAGATTATTCATAAATCAATAAAGATAAGTGAGGTCAGGGGTTCAGGGTCGACTTTTAGCTGGATTACGGCCACAACAGTAGCCTATGTTTTTTTTTAACAACAATTATTATTATTATTCTGTTATGTAAGTATTGCCAGAGATTGGTTTTTATTGTGACATAATTCAAACTGCAAAAAAAGCCCCTGTTTCTGGCCTGTGTTACAAGTGACACCTAATGACCAGTGTGGAATACTACATTTCATCGATGTTTTTTGATGCGTTATGTATGCAAGCGTTGTATACAGATTGCTCAAAAAATGACAAAAAACTCTCCAAACCAGAACAAAAAATGTTGTCAGTAGGAGGGTTTACACAAACATCGAAAGGTGGAAAAAAGTTGTATTCTCTGATGAGAAAAAATGTAACCTTGATGGTCCAGATGGCTTCCAACGTTACTGGCATGACAAGGAGATCCCACCTGAGAAGTTTTCTACCCGGCACAGTGGAGGGGGGTCCATCATGGTCTGGGGTGGAACATTGGAGCTTCACGTGGTGCAAGGTCGTCAGACATCGGCTGGTTACCTACAGATGTTGCAGCGGGCATCCCTCATGGCTGAGGGTCCTCGTTTGTGTGGTATCAGCAGGGTTTTTCACCAGGACAACGCTGCAGTTCACAATGCTCGCTTGACCAAAGACTTATTCAGGGAGAAGAACATCATCTTTTGGACCATCCTGCATGTTCCCCTGATTTAAATCCCATAGAGAACATTTATGGATGGATGGCAGGGGAAGTTTCTAAAAATGGCCATCAGTTCCAGACAGTTGATGCCCTTTGTGAAGCCATCTCCAGCACTTGGAGCAATGTTCCCACTAGCTTCCTCGAAACACTCCCGTCAAGCATGTCCAAACCAATTTTTGAAGAGATTAACAAGAACGGTGGAGCTACTCATTAATGAGTTCTACTGAGAACATTTTTTGTTCTGATTTGGAAAATTTTTTCGCATTGTTTGAGTGATGGTCTTAAACATTTGATCAAATGATGACAGCCTTTTTCACTTTCATTGTTGTTACCAAGAAATGACTTTTTCAAAGTGCTTTTTGTCTCACTCCCCCTTCTTGCTTTCGGATATTGTAGCATTATTGTGGCCTTAAGATTTTGATCAGGTCTGCATATATTGTAAATTTAGGCCAAGAATACGTAAAGTTTGGTTAAATATGCATATTTTTATGCTTATAATAGGACATTGTTCACCACAAAACAGTGATCATTTATTCATGAATTAATTTTTGAAGAAATGTGATAAAGAGAGGGCACAAACGTCAGTAGTCTCTGATATATACTCTGTACTATACTCTGTCGCCGAATCGTCAAGGGTTTTTTGCCGGTCTGGACAGGCAAATACACCACACACACTGTATACAAAATGTCTTGCAAAATCGGAGTTGGATTGTCCCATGCAGAGCGGACCAAATGCAAGAGTAAAACCGTGTGCTGTTAGTATAGAACAGAACTGTGCTGAATGCCTTTACTGTCATTTTTCTAAAACGGTATCACTTTTGTTGAACTTTTGTTGCAATACAAGACCAGTCAGGTTGTACCCTACCTACTGCCCAGACAGCTGGGATAGGCTCCAGCATACCTGTGACCCTAATGAGGATAAGCAGTATAGAAAATGGATGGAAGGATGGTTGCAATACAAAAAATGTCACAAAATAGATCCAAAAATCCATGTCATAATAGAAAAGGAAAGGAAGATCTCCAGTAGCTCTCCAAAGCAGCAAAGCAATCAACACGGTATGTTTGCGGTACATGAACATGCGGTACATTTAACCAATTTATCATGTTTATTATTTCAATTTAATGAAAACTAAAAACGGTTTATGTTTTTTTTAGTGTGCAGGAGTAGATGTGGTAGCCACCACACTACACATTGGCAGTGAAAACACAAACTAGAGTGTCGTGTACAGAACTGAACTGTGAACTGTACTCCTTGGTAGGAACGTAGCTTATGTCAGTGGTTCTCAAACGTCTCTTCCAGCACCCCCTTTCCGAGATAAAACCATTTTCTGCGCCGCCCCGAAAAATACGGTAATAATGAAATGTGTTCGTGGTAGTCCCACGCCCCCCCCCATCATAACACCAGGCCCCCCCAGAGGGCGCGCCCACCATCTTGAAATCCACTGGCTACAGCAGATTATAAACATACAAATATGAAATAAATACATCTTAATCTGAATTCAAGTTAATATTTTTGGGTTGGTGTTCTTTTCTTTTTCAAAGAACACCTCGAGCGGCGATATCGGATCAAGTCCTTTTTGTTTGGCCACAAACTTGGAGCTTGCCAAGTAGGATTCTAACCTCGAAAATGCCAGCTGCCTCCAACTGTTAAGCACAACATTCAGGCACAAGTGTGACACTTGCTCATATTTATAGAATATCGGGGCTTACTTTTCTGAGTGAGTTTGAATGCTTTCTGCTAGGTCATATGGAGGTGAAGACAAGATCTAAGAGAGGCTTTTTTCATCTGGTGTTGAGAGGAAAAGGCGGGAACAGTCATCTATGTTTCTGTTTCAGCTTGATAGGATTGGCACGGTGACTCAGGCGGAAGAAATGCAGGCTGAGCTGTGACAGCAGGGGGAAGGTGTGTGTACATGGCGAGTAGAAATTCAAGTAGTAAAAACTCAGATCTTGGAAATGTGAAAAAGGACAGCCCTTTCCACCGGGCTTTCATCATATTTTCACACATTTTGATTGGCATGTACAGTTGACACTTTAGAAGCTGCAGTTGGGTTGGTTCTGCTCATACGAGCATCATATGTAATAATGTGTTGGATGATTGAGTTCTACTCATAATCCCAATACGGTTCCACAGATTCAGAGTTCATTTGTATATTTTGTGCAATGACACGCTCCGGTCTGAAAATGAGACAAATCTGAAATGGCAGCAGCTCTCCGACTCGAGGCATTTGAGAAAAGATGAAGCCAGTAACTGACTGATGATTACATGAAATGAATTTTAGCTGTCACTTTGCCCAGCGGCCTCTTATACGCATAAATCGACACTTTCTAAACCAAGACAAGCACTAAGGGCAGATTAAACGAGTGTTTGGCTGCGTTGCATTTGACCTTGCTGCCTTATATGAACCAGCCAACAATATTATTGTACATACAAACTATGCACATACGAGGGTGATATTGATCAATTGCTATAAAATTAAGGGCGAGGAGCTCAGCCATCCGGGAGGAGCTCAGAGTAGAGCCACTGCTCTTTCACATCGAGAGGAGCCACCAGTTGAGGTGGCTCGGGCATCTAGTCCGGATGCCTCCCGCGGGCCTCCCTGGTGAGGTGTTCCGGGCGTGCCCAGCTGGGAGAAGGCCCCGAGGAAGACCTAGGACCTGCTGGAGGGACTTCATCTCACAGCTGGCCTGGGAACGCCTTGGTGTCCTCCCGGTGGAGCTGGAAGAGGTCGCAGGAGAAGTCTGGACTTCCCTACTGAAACTGCTGCCCTTGCGACCCGGACCCGAATAAGCTGAGGAAAATGGAATGGAATGCTATGAAATTAAAAAAAGACAAGTTGATTAAGTGTGAAATACTAAACACATGCACTACGTTTGCCCAAGGAGCACCCGTCTGCAAGACAGACATTATACTGTATACATTACAGTGTTTATGGAAGTGAGAATCGGTGTAAAAATGTGACCATGCATAAAGAAATGAAAGACACAATCATTTTCCTCCATTTGTGGTGGTATTTTGGTTGGATTTTATTGCCACTGTTATTGGTTTTCCTCCCACATGCCATAAATATGCATGTTAGGTTAATTGGAGACTTCAAGTGTTCATAGGTTTAAGTGTGTGTGAATGGTTGGTTGTTGTCAATATGTGCCCTGGGATTGGCTGGCGACCAGTCCAGGGTGAATTCCACCTCTTGTCCAAAGTCAGCCGGGATAGGCTCTCATTTACCCATGACCTTAAAGCCCTTTAAGAAAATGGATGGATGGATGTTTCTGCAGTTTGTAGTCCCAGCCAACTGGCTACACCCTGAACTAGTCACCAAGGAGTTAGTGAACTGATGAAGAATTTGTCTCATGCCAGTTGCACGCAAGTCACTCGATTCGTTCTTCCATTTTACTGTAATATACACTTAAGTTTGCAGGGTCACAGGAACCTGGAGCCAATCCGCACTGACATTGGGCAAGATGACCATGAACACATCACCAGTCGGATGTAAAGGCCAGAAGGCAGTAAATCATCAATGGCAGTGCACTAGACCAGACTCGCTTCTTGAGCAGAGACCTTATCCACAGCACTCTGGGTCAAGGGAACCATCAACCTAATCTTCTCCTCCTCCCAATCCCTACTAGTGTGTCATTTTCCATGCTCCCACTCTAAGGCCTCCCTCTTTGAAGCTCAGTGTTTATCTAACCTGAGGAAGTATAAGCTCATGATTGGCTTCAGTGTCTTCCTGTCCTCTCATTGACCGCAAACGCGCTCATTGTCTTGATTTAATTTTAGAGGTCTCTGTGTATTGTTTTCCTCTCTCTCTTGTCAACATCTTAGAATGCTTTCCTTTATTTATTTCCTTTCTACCCTTCCACTCTTTGCGTCGGTACGCTGCGATCTTACAGTCTTTAAACTCTTGCTTTTATGAGACAATGAGATTTAGAGCAGGTTTTCAGGTCACGGCTGTTCAGCCCGTTCTTTGCAGGCAGGCGGCCAGTCCAGCCGAGTAATGAGCGCCATGAATCAATGCGTGAATGAGACAGCCACTGGATTCAGCACCACGGTCAGCACTTTTGCCTTTAACTAACCTTGCTGGTGTGAGTCCCTGTGCTAAGAGGGCGATAAAACTATAGTGGGGGCTGTTTGTGTTGAAAAGAGTGCCACCGGCGCCTTGCTCTCGTGTTGGCCACAGTCAAATGATTGGATTTGGTGGAATAGTTACATTTGCAGGGGGAATAGCTTTTCCCCTTGGTGCAGAAATCAAATTAATTGGCCGTGTTTTGCATCACAGAGCACAATAGGCTTGCTGGGTTCTTGTCTTTTGGCCTTTCTTGCATTTTCATTTTCATTGTTACTGCGATTTAGTTGAACTAAGACTATCACCTTTTGTTTAATGGCGAGAGTTAATGCTTACTATGAAAAGCGGAGGAAATGACCTACTTGCTGTTAAAAGCAAGCAGCCTCTTATTATGTGATATATGACAGGTGTGGTCTGAACAGTAATCCCAGGTGTGGGATTCCAAATGGATCATTAGATGAGAAGGCAAGTTGCTGATGTGTTCATGCACCAAACTCATCAAGAAATTGGGCTCTAAAAAGCAGATACTCATACTTTCTATGCATCTCAGCAATTTTTCTGCTATCCCTATGTAGATGATGTCATGTTCCAGCTCCCCAGCAAATCTGTCTGAAACAAATGGGCCTATTTGGGAATAAAAGAAGACCTTCACACTGCAGTACTGGATTTTGATGGAGCAAAAATAGCGCTGAGGCTGATGGGAGAGACTGCACTGTGACACACGAGGAGGGAAAAGGCCAGAAAGGGCTGTCATACGAGAATACAAGGGTCATTTGTGTGTGTCTGTGTTTTTTAAAAAAGACATGATGAAAAAACACATTTGACAAGGGATAGTGGAGAGGTCATGTTTGGCATCAAGTTTGGCTCTGATGTCATATGAAGTGGAGCCAGTGACCTGTCCCTGTCTCAACACACACACAATGCAATAACTATATTTTTAATTATAGATATAATGTTACTATAGATATAATGTTAACTTTGTCACTGTCTGGAGAATTACTGTAAGATATTTGGGATTGGGACTGCCATGGCATAGAACTGCACATTATTGTCCACCAACAAAGATTTTTTATCCCCAGTTTGATTGATCAAAATACAGTTTTTTTCATGTTTTTGCCTTTATACGCCACCTCAACGGATTTGAAATAAACCAATGCACCAAAGAAGTTTCATAGAAGCATTTACCAATTAGGTATAACAATAATAATAATAATCATAAATAATAATGTAGTCGCAACAGGGCACAAGCCTGTGTCTTATTGTAACGGTCCCAAATACAGAGTTGTGTCAGGAAGGGCATCCGGCGTAAAACTAAAACCAAAACATGCAAATCAAACATATCCATACCAGATTGGTCGTGGCCCGGGTTAACAACGCCCGCCACCGGTTCTGTTCACCGACAGGGTGCCGGTGAAAATTGGATTACTGTTGGTCAAAGAAGGAGAGGAGGAAGGTGTGCCCGTAGGAGGAGAGAGAAGAGGAATGCAAAGAGTCAAGGACTGAGAGTAGGGACTTTGAATGTTAGAACTATGACAGGAAAAGGTAGAGAATCAGTTGACATGATGCAAATGAGGAAGGTAGACATATTGTGCGTCCAGGAGACCAAGTGGAAGGGTAGCAAGGCTAGAAGTTTAGGAGCAGGGTTCAAGCTGTTCTATCATGGAGTGGATAGGAAGAGAAATAAAGTAGGGGTGATTTTGAATGAGGTGTCTGCTAGCAATGTCCTGAAGGTAAAAAGGGTGTCAGATAGGGTGATGAGCCTGAAGCTAGAAATCGAAGGTGTGATGTTCAAATGTTGTTAGTGGGTATGCTCCACAGGTAGGAGAGGAATACTATCTTCCAGAAGAGACAGGAACATAGGGTGACCTATAAGAGTGGAGGTAGGAGCACACACAGAAGGTGTAACCTGAAGGAGAATAGTGACTGCAAAACAGTGGCATGTGAGAATGTAGCCAGACAGCATAGGATGGTGGTGTGTAGGATGACTCTAGTTGATGAGGAAGATGAAGAGGGTAAAGGCAGAGCAGAGGACAAAATGGTGGAAGCTGAAAAAGGAAGAGTGTTGCGTGACTTTTAGGAAGGAGTTGAAAAAGTCTATGGGTGGCCAGGAATTCCTTCCAGATGACTGGACAACTACAGCTACTGTGATCAGGGAGACAGGTAGGAGAGTACTCGGTGTGTCATCTGAGAGGACTGAAGAGAGTAGACAGGAGTGCAGGGAGATGCAGCATAAGGTGAAAGTAAAGGTGGCAAAGGCCAAAAAAGGGGCTTATGATGACTTGTATGCTAGGCTGGACAGCAAGGAGGGAGAGAAAGATCTACACAGGTTGGCAAGGCAGCGAGCAAAGATTAGTAAGGAAGAAGTGAGGAGGGCATTGAAGAGGATGAAGAATGAAAAGGCACTTGGTCCTGATGATATACCTGTGGAGGTATGGAAGTGTCTAGAAGAGGTGACAGTAGAGTTTCTGACTGGGTTGTTTAAATGGATCTTAGATAATGAGAAGATGCCAGAGGAATGGAGGAGAAGTGTGCTGCTGCCCATTTTTAAGAAAAAGGGAGATGTGCAGAATTGTGGCAACTACAGAGGAAAAAAGCTGATGAGCCATACAATGAAGTTATGGGAAAGAGTAGTTGAAGCTAGACTAAGGGCAAACGTGAGCATTTGTGAGCAGCAGTACGGTTTTATGCCAAAAAAAGAGTACAACAAATACAGTATTTGCTTTGAGGATGTTGATGGAGAAGTACAGGGAAGGTCAGAGGGAGCTGCATTGTGTTTTTGTAGATCTGGAGAAAACTTATGACAGGGTGCCCTGTGATGAACCGTGGTGTTGTATTAGGAAATCTGGAGTGGCAAAGAAGTATGTGAGAGCGGTGCAGGACGTGTACGAGGACTGTAAGACAGTAGCGAGGTGTGCTGAGGGGTGAAGCTTTGCCCTAGAAAGGAGAGGAAGGAAGGTTAGCCCCAGCAAGATGGAGTACATGTGTGTAAATGAGAGGAACCCAAGTGGAAGAGTGAGGTTACAGGGAGAAGAGATAAAGAAGGTGGAGAATTTTAGGTACTGAAGGTCAACGGTCCAGAGCAATGGAGAGTGTGGAAAAGAGGTAAAGAGGCGTGTGCAGGCAGACTGGAATGGGTGGAGAAAAGTGTCAGGTGTGATAGAAGAGTTTCAGCTAAAATGAAAGGAAAGGTGTACAAAACTGTGGTGAGACCAGCGATGTTGTTTGGTTTAGAGACAGTGCCGCTGAGGATAGGACAGGAGGCAGAGCTGGAGGTAGCAGAGATGAAGATGCTGAGGTTCTCTTTGGGTGTGACCGGGATGGACAGGATCAGGAATGAGCACATCAATGGGACAGCACATGTTAGAAGTTTTGGATATAAAGTCAGTGGCGACCCCTGAGGGTATAAGCCGAAAGGAAAATAATAATAATAATAATATTTTGTCATAATGTTCATAATAATGTCTCACTGGCCATTTGTTTGTATTACATTTGTAATACTTAATGCTCATTAAAACAAATATTGCTACTCAATAAGAATTTTTAGGGCCCTATGAAATTCACTTGATTTTGTCCCAAATTAAATTAAATTTTTTTCTGAATTCTGTTTTCATTTTTTTGACTTCCGTTTTTGACATTTTACAATTATTTTTACTACCATAGAGTGTTTGCTTTTTGGGTTATTACATAAAATGCCCGTCCTTAAATCCTTAAATGTATTGATGCAATAGACAAATGGACAATTTTGCCCAGTGATTGAAAAATGGATGTAGGTTGGCTAACTTTTATAATGGGATGTCAACCTCTGCACACATTGCTACAAAATCTTCAACAACCTATAATTCCCATGCTTGTGGTTAAGGAAGACGTAGTCAGCAACGCAGTGACAACTGCATATGTAAAAAAAATTTAAGACACGCTTACTGTATTTTGTTTATGCAGTTAAACGACCCGCCGTAATTGAGCCGTCCGCCAGAGAAATACTTAACCAGACGAACGTTCCTTCTCCTCCGGATGACAGCATTTTATTCACATTATGTCAATTTCTGTTAGATTCTGTTATTGGCCAATTCCGCTATTCCGTCCGTGATTTTGTGGAAACGCTGAAATCATAGGGCTTTACATTTTCTTTGCATTCTGAAATCGAACATTTGTAATCTCTAGGAGCAAAAAAATAAGTGCCAACTTCATGTTATTGAATTTAAAAAGTAAGTCAAAATTGATTCACTGTGGCATTCCCTACCAGGGACAAAATGAGAGAAGGGAGAGAAGAAAATGATTCTTAAAGTAAATTATTGCCTCTGGAAAGACAGGACTACATTAGAATTGGACCAGATCTGTGCTGTATTTCTGCTTTTTGCGACTGAGGCAGGTCACGAAATTGAGTGCATCAAAGCTTAGCGAATTTCCCACACCTCCACCTCAGTCTGGCAGCCGCCTCCCTGGCATCCTTTTCACCTGTCAGTCAATTTCCCCAGTCGCTCTCAATTAAATAGATGACTCAGCACCACTGTCCATATCCAAGCAAAGATTTTGTATGGGGTCAGGACCCTCAAAAGGGAGAATCATTGACTGTATGTTGGTAAAAGTCTAGTGGTGATGTTGTTTTCTCGCAGCATCTTGCCTTAGTCTATGTGGGCTTATGTACAAAAAAAAAACATCGTAGACATGGAGTTTGAGTGTACATGAAGTCAAGCAAACAACTTTTTAAAATGAAAGTGAGTGGCCACAGTTTGTCATTGCTGGCTTCCCTCCCCTCCCTTTTGCTTGCTCCATGTTGCCTTAAATTGCATAAACCACAAGGCATGCATGTGTTTGTTAATGCATGCATGAAGATATTCAATGCACATGAAGCCCACAGAGTACTCACGCTCACGTCAGTGTGTGAGTGCAATGCCTCTCTCTGATGTCATTTTCATACAGCTATCTTTTTAACACCTGATGGAAAGAAGTAATCGTTATCTCATGAAAACACATTTATACTTTTATCTTATGTTAGAAATGTATTAGTGACTCCTGTCTTCCTGTTGGTGTGTGTCCTGTGTGAGCCTGAGGCCTCGGCAAACCTCGTCCACACGCCACCTAATGAGGAGTGGCCACCAGCATATCCAGGCTCTCTTGTATTCTCTGATGACAAGAAAGTGTCACATCCTTATTCGCCCATACCTGTCACTCTAGCCACACCTACTCAGACCAGAAGCAAAGTTGGTGTGGTAGGAAATTGGAGTAAAAGTTTGGGTGGTGTCCGCAGCCCAGAGCCCATAATAAAAGTTCCAAATTTATTCGAGGGAGATCTTTTTCCTCTGATTGAGGTGGCAAATCCCACTTTTGATGGTGAAGGAAGACGAGAGCGGAGAACTATTCTTGTTTTCAGACCTAGGTCAAAAGAAGAATGCCTTAGGGCAGTACAGAGCTTGCCTCAATATAAAAGTTATGTTGAAGATTGGATCTGTGAATTTAATAATGTCAACATATCACCTAAATGGAATGGAATCACAACAGGCCTTACATGCAGCTCCAACAATAGATTGGGGACGAATGAGAGGAGATTATAATCCAATGGAGGGGAAACCCCCAAAGCCTTTGCCAGCTGATAGCCCACAGATGACACACCGAATACAAAGAGTGATGGAGAGAATGAGACGGCAATTTTGATTGGCGAAAGCAGGCGACGCGAAAATAAGCGCAACCACACAAAACGAAGGCAAAACTGTAGATGAGCTCACAGCACGGTTTGAGGAAATATTGAGAGCAAACAGCGGAAGAGTTGACAATGGAGAACCAAATGGCGCTTATCAGCAAAAAATGCGCCGTTAAACGGACTACCACCGATTGTTAGGGAATGGATCAGAAAACACAATGTCAACTTACCAACTCAACCATTAGAGGACTTTATGAACCATGCAAGACATGCAGAAAAGGTGGCACAGAATACAAAGAATGGATAGATACCTTTTATGACGAGGGAGATGAGGAAGTGTTCTATGCAGGAAGAGGACGTTGGGAAGGCAGAGGAAGAGGTAGAGGACAAGGAAGACGTCAGGTTACTAACAGAGGGAGAAGAGACTGGAACCCGACTGATTCAAAGGGATGTTGGAAGTGCGGAGACAGGGGACACTGGGCACGTGACTGTGCACAAAATGAAACTGCATGACTAGATCAGAATGAAGTCAAACAGTTAGACATTGTGGACATACAGTGTGCAGAAGTCTACTTAAGCGCAAACCATCGACCACAAGTGACGTTGAAAGTAACGGGACAAAGTTTTGTATTCTTATGTGACTCAGGAGCACGTGAAACGGTTACGAGAACAAAACCACAAAATGCAAAAATGTCTACACAAAAAATCATTACGAGTGGCTAACGGGAATGTAATTGAAACCATTAATTGTGTCTGACCCAGAAACAAACACTTATATGCGAACACCTACAGTCACAGCTCCAATGTGTCCCGTTAACCTCTTAGGAAGAGATTTGTGACAGCATTAAGAATTGGCATCCTTCCTTGCAAACTGCGGACTTGCATGTCAAATTGACATTTTAAAAACATCAGGGCCAGACTACCTTTACGGCGAATGGGTAGAGAAGCTGGGACCACAATCGGTACATGTATTTTACCTGTACTGGACAAAAACCAGTGCAGTGGTGAAGGTCACATTGAGCAGTGCAGCAAAACACTTGTATTACAATAGTGTTGAGCCACACATATCATTAATAGAAGATCAAAATGAAGAATGGGCACATCTGGGACTTTTGGTAACAGAAGGAATAAGAGTTACTGATTTGGAAAACAAACCAGGTGAAAAAACTGAATATAGTCCGAGTTCACAGATGTGGAGAAGTTAATTTAACCTAACCCTAAACCCTAAACCTGACCCCTAACCAGAGCACCAAATGTTCCAGATCCCCACACACTGCTAAACAATTTAAACCCAAATTCAACATTCTTCATTTTTCTCAAGTCCATTGCATCCAGACAGCAGATTCTGGTTTGCATTTAAATATGAAGGAAAAAGATACACTTATACGCGCCTACCCCAAGGATATTGTGAAAGTCCCACAAAATTCTCACCAGCAATTAAAACCTGTTTGGGGTCATTTAATCCACCTTTTTATAGTCAAATTTTGATACATGTTGATGACATTCTTGTGGCATCACTAAATGGAAAACATTGTGAAACAGATACATTGGCCTTGCTAAAATATTTAGCTGAAACAGGCAATAAGGTAAACAGAGCCAAATTGCAGTTCTGTGTGACAGAAGTGAAATATCTAGGTCACATGTTGACAAGTGAAGGGCGATATGTTGACCCAAAAAGAAAGAAAGCCATCCTCTCAGTTCCCAAACCATCCATCCATTTTCTATGCCGCTTATCCTCATTAGGGTCACGGGGATGCTGGAGCCTATCCCAGCAGACTTTGGGCGAGAGGCGGGGTACACCCTGGACTGGTCGCCAGTCAATCGCAGGGCACATATAGACACACAACCAGTCACACTCACATTCATACCTATGGACAATTTTAGAGTCACCAATTAACCTAACATGCATGTTTTTGGAATGTGGGAGGAAACCGGAGTACCCGGAGAAAACCCACACACGCACGGGGAGAACATGCAAACTCCACACAGAGATGCCCAACGGAGATTTGAACCCAGGTCTTCCAGATCTCCTGACTGTGTGGCCAATGTGCTAACCACTCATCCACCGTGCGGCCAGTTCCCAAACCTGAAATAAAAAAACAGATGATGTCATTCTTGGGATTGTGCAACTATTGTAGACGCTGGGTGATGAATTATGCAGAAATGACTACACCGTTGCTGAATCTGATTTACGACACGCTTATGGCAATGTCAGACAAAATCACCTGGACACAGGAGGCTGAAATGGCATTTTGCGAACTAAAAAAAAGTTCTAGCAGGAACTTCAGTGTTGGCATTACCAAATTACAAGAAGCCATTTGAACAAACTATAGACTGCAAAAATGGTCACATGACCTCAGTGCTGTTGCAAAAATTTGGGACAAATTTTAAACCAACTGCATACTACTCATCTCAATCGGATGCGGTAGTCTGTCCATCACCACCTTGTGTGCAAGCTGTGTGCCAGCCTCAGCTGATGTGGTATTATTCCACCCACTGACACTTAATGTTCCTCATGCAGTTTCAATGCTGCTTCTGCAAAACCAAATTGTCATTTCTGTCGCCTGCTCGACAACTTTCACGTACCGCAGTATTCATTTCACAACCACACATTACCCTAAAAAGGTGCACGACTTTAAATCCAGCAACATTGCATCCAACACAACAAGATGGCACACCACATGATTGCTTAGAAGAAAGTCAAGCAGTAAATTTGCCAAGAGCAGACCCTAAAGACCTACTTTTGGACGACTCTTTGCATGTTTATGTTGATGGCTCTTTGCAAAAACAGCCAGATGGCATCGATGCAACTGGTTTTTCTGTGGCAACCTTTGATGCTGTCCTAAAAGCAGGACAGCTGCCATCGCATTATTCAGCCCAAGCTGCTGAACTTATTACCTTGACTGAAGCATGCAAACTAATGTCCAATAAAAGAGTAACAATATGGACAGACAGTCAATATGCATTTTCAACTCTTCATGTGTTTGCAGCACAATGGAAAAACAGAGGAATGAAAACTTTCACTGGAAAACCAGTAACACGTGCTGATCTCTTAATCCACTTGCAGGTTGCAAATGTGCTGCACACACACAGAAACTGGATGTGATTTCGGCAGGAAATGCTTTTGCAGATAAAATAGTAAAAGAAGCTGCACTAGGTATGCATGGCACTCTGTCAAGACAAACAGATGATACAGAAACTTCTTTAGATAGTATTATTTTCAAAAACATGTAAAATATTGCGCCAGACCCCGAAAAAGCTTCTTTGGAAAAATAAAGGAGGTTTACCCAACAATGACGTAATTATTTGTAGTCCAAAAGGAAAGCCTATCCTCCCCAAAGGGTTGTTCAATGGGCTGCAAGAATGAGTCATGGGCCCTGCCATGTCTCAACAGGAGGGATGGTACAGATTATTGAACAACACTTTACTACCTATGGGTTCCAGACGTATTCTAAAAATTTTAAATAAATAAACTAATAAAGCATAATTCAGACCAAAGAGAGGACAGATTCCACAACCACAATATCCATTCCAAGTGATTCAGATGGACTTCATTGAACTTAACAAAGTTGGACAATGTAAGTATTGTCTGGTATTGATCGATGCGTTTTGAAAATGGGTAGAAGTAGTTCCATCAAAACACCCAGACACAATCACAGTGGCCGAGGGGCTATGTAAGCACATCATACCACAGTTACGAAATAACACAATTTATTTGGAGCCATAATTTGAAGTCATTTTGTAAATAACATTGTGGAAAAGACAGGACTAAATGTAGGTATACAACTGAAACATCATTGTTCATTCCATCCACAAAGTGCAGGCTTGATAGAAAGAACTAATGGAACAGTTAAAAGCAGACTTTTAAAAAAGTATGGCAGAAACAGGAAGACCAGGGACAGAATGTTTGGACCTGGTAAAGTTGTACATGAGAACTGGAAAAGGAGCAGGCACGTTGAGTCCATATGATATACTGTTTGGGTACCCTTTTAGACTACCTATGGTCAATATACCTTTGACCCCTGAACAAATGTTGGAAAATGATTTGAGTGTTTACATGAGGAGAGTGTTGGAAGACAAAGAAGTAAAGTTATTTAGTTAGATGCCAGATGATTCATTGCCTTTGCAGGATGACCAAACTCCAGTGAAGCCCGGTGATTGGGTTCTAATCCAGGCGATCAAGAGTGTTTGTCTAGCCCACGGTGGGATGGCTCTTTCAGAGTGTTGCTGACAACACTGACAGCCATAAAGATTGCTGAAAGAACCTCTTGGATCCATCTGTCACACTGCAAAAGGCAGGTACCATTGACAAGCGACTCATCAGACTGCGGGGAGAACCCAAAGCCTGACCAGGTTGGGAGGTAGGTGTATAGAGCCTATCAATCACAAAGGTCAGTGAAGAGGAGAGCTTGCTCTCAAACTGACCCCAGTCGTTTTGGAGTCGTAAAGTCGCGGGGCCTGACCATCACGCAGGGGTTGACCGGAATCAGACTGCCAAGCCTGAACCGCTGGAATACTGCTCACATGTATCTTTCAAACACCTGGTATAGATATGAGTCTACGTTAGCTGCCATTAATAACCGGCCCAATTGCTATGTGTGTACCAAATGGCACCTTCAGCATCGCATCCGACTTTCAAGGCTACACCACTCCTTTACAATTTCTCATCTTGTGTGGTTGACTTTGCTATAGAAGGGAGGTCAACATATCAAACTGTGATGACTCCGAGAAGGAAAAATCCGACTGAAGCAGATGCAGTTATTAGACAAAGTTGCATCTATTTGTACAAATTTGATAAGATTAATTGTACTATAGCTCAAGTACACTCACAAACTATCTTTGTAGAATGTTATACATATAACGGAACTACCCCGGTAGGATATATATCCTTTAGACAGTGCAGTACAACGCTCCGACCAATGGATTTTGTTAATTGTATCAACAATGGAAGACAATGTAATAGAAAGTATTTAGCCCCATGCCCAAAATGGTATACACGCAGGGGAATAACTAAGCAAAACCATCCGTATAATGAATCAACACATGCTATGGATGAATATTATTGGCTTTGTGGACATCATGAAAGTCCCAGTGAAATGTGATAATATGATGTTTTGATTTTCATTCGATATTTTCATTCGATAAACAGGAGGGAAATGATGGAAAGAAGTAAAGGCTATCTCATGAAAACACATGTATACTTTTATCTAATGTTAGAAATGTATTAGCTACTTTAGTGCATAGTGTCGTAAAACCATTAACGCACCCACATTTGTGACCCCCGACCCACACCGACCACAACCAGACCCCAACTGATAAAGAACTCTTTCTATGCTGATTGGAATGTACAGTATCTTTGTGGCTCCATGTAAGAAGTGATAAAAAGGCAGAAAAGAGAGGAGGCTCTTCAGAACGGGCTGGAGCGGATAACGAAGGCCTTTTCTCCTTTTGCAAAAGACAACATCTGACTCTGCCAATGCGGCGAGTCCGACAACACCCTCCCTATTGAATGAATTGACCTGGAATGTTTACTTGTTGTAGTACTTGCAAGGGTGTTTTGAGAACTTTAAGGATCAATGCAGACAAATTTGTTTTCAGAATAACAACTTTGCAAATACCTCAATGGTATATTTACTTGTAACTTGGTTTCTGTAAATGGCATGGCAGTTCACTTACTAACAAACTACCAGTGGCGATTGCTCTAGGACTAAAATGGCCACAAAAAAGTGGTTAAATATGTGTACATTTCATTGACTAAATATGCACTGGGATACATTCATACATTCTCCGGGTACTCCGGTTTCCTCCCACATTCCAAAAAAAAAGGCATGTCAGGTTAATTGGCGACTCTAAATTGTCCATAGGTATGAATGTGAGTTTGAATGGTTGTCTGCCTTGCCATTGGGTGGGCAGGGTGTACCCCGCCTCCCGCAAAAAGTCAGCTGAATAGATGACTTTTGGGCAACAAAAAACAATTTAAAATTTGGTGAATAAAAGTCATAATATTACGACTTTTAATCTTGAAATTTTACGTTTTGTGGTTGTTGTTTTTTTACGTGGCCCTAATACACTGTCGTAATATTTATGTTGGGAAAAAAATGTGCTTCCCTTTCTTAAATGACCAGCAGCCATCTCTGCAAACTACTGGGCTTGTTATAAAAAATATATTAAGACATAAAAAATATGTAAAATATAAGACTTATTTAAAGTTATTTCACACTTTATTACATAATTCCACGTGTTCATTCATAGTCTTGAGAATGTACAGTGCAAATAGTCATGAAAATAATGAAAATGCATCGCATGAGAAGGTGCGTCCAAACCTTTGGCCTGTACTGTATATAAGAATGCATTACAAAAATGCACACAACTGACAGATATAATCATTTCTGATAATGGTAATTCAAATATTGTGGCATTTGTTCCAGTGTTTCCAAAAACAAGAAGTATATGTATTTATAATGGATTGTTCAAGGCCATTATGAGTATAATGTGAATCAATTAATCACCACACAAATGTATAGATACAATTCCTTAACCAGCATGAAAGGTGGGAACTTTACTAGGTACAATGAGTAAAATTGCATTTGAATGAATTTGAGTAAAATCCTGAATGTGTCATTAAATGCCAACTGAAGCTTTTTCATTTTGGCTTTAGTGTAACTGCACCAAATCGGCTGCATAGAGTGGAATACAGTAGGCTCTAAAAAAGGCTATTTTACATGCATGTATGCATTTGTGCACATGTGAAACTTGCAGGCCAGCATATTGGCTTGTGCACACAGTTTACAGCACTGGCGCTGCACATCATCATCATCACATAAATCATTCCAGTCCAATCCAATCCACTTTATTTATAAAGCACATTATATAAACACAGTTTCCAAAGTGCAGTTTCTCAGTCTGGCCTCTATGACTTTATCTCCAAAACCTCTAACATGTGCTGTCCCTTTTATGCACTCATTTCTGATCCTGTCCATCCTGGTCACACCCAAAGAGAACCTCAGCATCTTCATCTCTGCTACCTCCAGCTCTGCCTCCTGTCTTTTCCTTAGCGGCACTGTCTCTAAACCAAACAACATCACTGGTCTGTGAATCAAAACAGTAAAAACTACTAATTCAAATAAAAAAATTTAAAACAACAGTAAAACCAACAAATGAAAGAAATGGGTAAAATACAAAAAAAAAAACTAGAATAAGTAAAACCAATCAAAACTAAAAGAAAAGAATAAGGCACAGAGGACCACACAACTCACATTGAGTGAGTAAAAGTGGGTTTAAGACGGAAAGTCCACTGGAGGGGCGGGGGGTTTACATGAGGTGGGAGGGGGGAGTGTTTCCGCAGCTTGTGGCCGATTACAGAAAAGACCCGGTCTCCCCTGGTCTTTTGACTCCTCTTGGGCACCACTAGGACTTTACTGAGCGTGCTTGAGTGGAAATTTGGATGAGGTCTGAGATGTACCTACGTGGATCTGGAGGGGGCTCCCAAGTCCGAAAGGGTAGCGGTGTGATTCAGCAAGATAACCTCTGTCTTCCCCTCATTGAGATTTAAATAAAATTGAGCCAACCAGACCTTGATGTCGCTTAAGCACTTGAGAAGTGGTATGTGTATTTGGCATTCATATGCATAAAAGTGATGGTGATGCCATATTTTCTAAATATTGCAGTAAGTGTGCATTTTTCTAATAATGTGACCCAAATATTTGACCTTGTTCAACACATTTAGCACTTCAGCCATAAAAAATAAAGACAAATCTAACTTAAAATCAGATTTGGTTTTAACAGCCATAACTACAATCTTTTGGGGTTAAATTGAATGTCATACTGCATTCCGGAACTTGAGCAAAACATGAGCACTGTAAGGAGACACAACGACTAAGTCATCAGCACACTACAGACAGTTAACTAGACTTTCCTCCACCATGCATCCAGGTTTACATGTTCTAAATTTTTTGAGAACATGTACCAAAGCGCATTTTTACCGGCCTAAATCATAAATGTGTTCAATTATTTATAAGTAAATTCTACCCTCCCCTCCTAGTAGTTTTTAACAAAGTCAAAGTCTAGGGACCTGTAAAGTCTTCAGATGAGTTCACAACCACGGAATTAAAAAACTTGTAAAATGATCTCATGATCTCTGATTTGCTAATTTCACCGTCAATCAAAAAAAGGCCTTCGCCTCAGACGGATCATCCAATCATCATGCAGAAGCCAGGCCAGCCCACTGCCCCATAGACCTCCAGAGATGCTGAGTGTCCGATGGGTGGGACAAAGCCCAGCATTTATCCAGCATTTATTCAGTTTCGCGCAGTGGAACAACTGATGAAAGCAGCACAAATGATGGTCTCAACTCAACTTAATAGCACAAAAATGTAAGTCAATATGAAACCATTCTGTTTTATTCTGAGCTTGTTGACAAGTGAGTGACCTCAGTTGACCTTTAATAAATGTGAAACAACGCCAAAACGAAAGCGGCACATACCTTCATTTTAACTGCACAAAACTCCACTCACAAAATTAATTTGGTTTCATTAGGAGCATGTTGGGGTGCTACGAGACCTTTGGGTGACCTTTAAGAAACGCGTAATATCTCCAAAACGAAAGCAGCACGACCTTTGATTCCAACTGAACCCAATAGCACAAACAAAGACGGTCAAAATGAGACTATTTTGGTTTCATTCGGAGCTTGTTGACTGGCCGATTATGTAATTGTTAATTGTTAATAACTCAAAAACGAAAGTAGCACAAACGTTCATTTTAATTGCACAAAAGAGCACAAATGCAGCCCAAACAAATGGGATTATTTTGGTTTCATTTGGAGAAAATGGGGGGCTGATTGCCCTTTGGTTGACCTATAAAAGGAACTGTAATAACTCACAAACAAAAGTAGCACAAACGTTAATTGTAATTGCACAAAACAGCACAAACACAGCACAAACAAATGGGATTATTTGGGTTTCATTTGGAGAAAATGGGGGGCTGATTGCCCTTTGGTTGACCTATAAAAGGAACTGTAATAACTGACAAACAAAAGTAGCACAAACGTTAATTGTAATTGCACAAAACAGCACAAACGCAGCACAAACAAATGAGACTATTTGTTGACTATGAGTTTGGCGGAGGTTGGGGGGGCCAACTTCACTCAGGTTTATTATGCATATCTCAAATGTGGTCTTTTATTTTGAATGCAATATCGGAGCTTTCTGATTTAGGGGTGACTGTTGAGGCCTTTCAGTTGATGACGTCATCGTTTATTGATTTTATTGCGAAATATCATTACATTTATCACGCACACATTTATGTCTAAATGCCTTCAGTTGGTCAAAAGATGTCACGCATCGTAAGTGCACCTATTGTATCACAATTAAGTAAATTAGTAATTAAGTAATTCAGGTACAGAATTCTTTTTCATTTGATTTTCAACTTATTCCTGTTCATTTGCCTCTGTAAAGCGAAAAAAAAAGAAGAAGAACAACAAAAGAAGGACCAACAATGATTGGAAAAATGATTATGCAGTGCTAGGGCCGCACGGTGGCTGAGTGGTTAGCACATTGGCCACACAGTCAGGAGATCTGGAAGACCTGGGTTCAAATCTCCGTTGGGCATCTCTGTGTGGAGTTTGCATGTTCTCCCCGTGTGTGCGTGGGTTTTCTGCGGGTACTCCGGTTTCCTCCCACATTCCAAAAACATGCATGTTAGGTTAATTGGTGACTCTAAATTGTCCATCGGTATGAATGTGAGTGTGAATGTTTGTTTGTCTATATGTGCCCTGCGATTGACTGGCGACCAGTCCAGGGTGTACCCCGCCTCTCGCCCAAAGTCTGCTGGGATAGGCTCCAGCATCCCCATGACCCTAATGAGGATAAGCGGTACAGAAAATGAATGAATGAATGAATTATGCAGTGCTAGTTTACCGTGAGGCCAAACATTTCCTCGTGACAATAAAAACGGTTCTTTTCCATTCTTCTTTTGTTTGCCAGGTTGTTCCAACTGGACATGATTCAGCATCTGAGCCTGCCGCACGCTGATACAGCCACCAGGCACCGCACACCCACACACACATGCAATCTCGCTGATGAATTCCCTTTCCCGTTAAAGCTTTATCACGTGTGCATAAAGCGAGCGGGAAAGCAATTAGATAATTATGTCTCCATGTTCGGAAGACTAAGAAATGGAAGCGATTCTATGAAAACGGGGCGCACTTTTTGATCTTCCAGAAGGAGGGTAGCAGCGCATTCATAGAGACAGACCCACGGACAGTGATGGATGCACACAGACGGCGGGCGACAGTGAAAAATGAGAGGATGGAAATTGTTCCAGAGGTGACATATACTGATGATGGGAGCCGCAGAGAAAAGAGATGAAAGAAAAGAGGGACTTAGGGATTGAGGTGCAGAACAAGTTGAGCATTTTTCTTTTTGTTGAATCATCAAAGAAACCCGCGTGTATAAATGCGTACCTCAAAAAATATAATGTACGACTGCACATGTACATGTGATGCATATATTTGCAGATATTTGTACTGTATTTGCTTTCCACCGCCATGCGAGTACATGTATTTCTTTTCAACTTAAAAAATGCTGACTAATGGAATAATAATGTCAGTTAATTCCATTTGTGTGTGACATTTCTCCCCCGCTTAGATTTACAGTATTCATAGGCTTAGAAAAGTGAAGCTTCGCAGGAAAACTGGGTCTCGAAGTGTTGGCAAGAAGAAGGAACCTTGGTTAGCACTAGTAATTAGTTCCAAAAGGTCTGACTCTAACCGAAACGTACTCTAGCTGAATCAGCTTTGTAAAATTATATTCCAGAAAGAACAAAATGTTAACATTTTCATAGTTTTAAATGCAGAAAACACTTGAAATGCTAATAAATGAGGAATCAAATGGATAAATTATCACTTAGTAATACTTTTACCCTGAGTAGTAGAGACGTGGGCCGCACGGTGGCTGAGTGGTTAGTACATTGGCCACACAGTCAGGAGATCTGGAAGACCTGGGTTCAAATCTCCGTTGGGCATCGCTGTGTGGAGTTTGCATGTTCTCCCCGTGTGTGCGTGGGTTTTCTCCGGGTACTCCGGTTTCCTCCCACATTCCAAAAACATGCATGTTAGGTTAATTGGTGACTCTAAATTGTCCATAGGTATGAATGTGAGTGTGAATGTTTGTTTGTCTATATGTGCCCTGCGATTGACTGGCGACCAGTCCAGGGTGTACCCCGCCTCTCGCCCAAAGTCTGCTGGGATAGGCTCCAGCATCCCCGTGACCCTAATGAGGATAAGCGGTACAGAAATGAATGAATGAATGATAGTAGAGACGTTAATTTTGAAGGCAACGTGAAATCCACCATGACACCACCTTTGTGGTGTTTCCGAAGCGAGTTTTACAGCCAGACGTACATGTTGACACATGCACAGGCTCTGCAATTTTTGGGAACCGCGTCGGCTGTGGCCAGCAGGTAAAGGAAGTAGGGTATCAGAGGAGTTGCAAAGGCCTGCGACTCATGTAAGGCTGTCGTGCGTTTCACCCACTGGGGACGTACGCGTGCGGGCATCGTCCGAGGCTCGTGTGGCCGGATCCATTCGATTGCAAGATGGACATACTGCTTCCTACGGCACCCACGGCTATCCCGACTGGATACCAGGATCCCGACTGGAACCAGAGTGTACAGCAAGAAGAACCTCCCGCCATGGTGCATTAATGTCGGATACGCTACGTGAGCAGCCAGCGTGACCCCACAGAGATCGGGGGAAGCGGACTGTACGTGGCCGAGCAATGTACACAATGTACTTTCCGGTAAGCATTGATTTCAAATGCATAGCATCTGCCACTACTACTGCAAAGAGAGTGTGTTCTCTGTTTGCTATAACTAATCTTGGCAGACTTTGACTATTTTGGGACTGTGAGGATCCCTATCTTTTTGAGCCTGAATGTGTGGAGCATGAGCTACAGGTTTTAGAAGGTGATAGGCAAGAAGAGAGGGTGAAATATCAAAGCAGACGGGGGTTGAGAGACTTGGTGGTGTAAATGTTTTTGCTGCCCTGAATGGCGCAGTGTTACCATCAATGGAACAGCTTTGTGTATCTGGTGAGGAGGACACTGCTCCAAGAGACTGCATCACACAAATGAAGAACTTTTACCACCAATAAACCCAGCAATGGAAGAAACTGTTTTCCACCTACCTTAAAATCAACTGAAATAGACGCCCCGGGCCGGCAGGACCAGTTGGACAACTGTCATACACAGTACACTCCACAAAAGTAGTTCCTCTGTGTTAGCTCCTGCAAAAGTAATGTTGCTATAGCTTGTGTAAAATGCATGTCACCGCATGTAGCTGAAGCGTTTTGGGCGTTTTTTTGCGAAGGCTTTATCGGCCAAGTAGGTGACTCTCCATTACCTTCCTATTAGTGAAAAACTGAAATGCAGGTTTCCCTTAACTTTGATAGTCTGCTTTTGATTGAGTTCTATTCAAGTTGTGGCACCGTACTACTTCAGGGTACAATCCCTTTACTGACTATGTGGATTTGTTCACATTGAGTGGAGTTGGCATATTTTTCTGTCAATTAAATAAAATACTTTTTAGCAGTATATGAATAAACAGGCATGTTTTTAACTATCAAGGTAACTTTCCGGTAAACATTACAAAGCATTTTTCACAATAGAATAAAATGTACCGTACATCTGGCAGGCAATCAATCTTTGGTATAGTTTAACCTTCTCGGGGGGCCTAAAAGGCAGAATGCTGAACTAGTGCAGCAGCTTGCATCAACCTGTCAGTGTCACTGTTTTGTATGGCGTTATTCCTGGCTGAGCATTTTTATTTACCTGACTCAGGAGCTGAAATGGGCCCCTGCTTGTCTGGCAGTGTGAAGCCTTTGCAATAAAAACAAGAAAATGCAAGATTGCTGTGAACAAAGTTAAGGACTACAGAAAGAAAACGGATAACTGGATGGATGCTGTCTTAAGGGAGCTCCTCAAAATCATTGCCAAATTGGCAAATACAGCACAGTACACAGGTAACACATGACACAGCATGTCCGAAAAGGACAACAACAAAAAAAAGTGCATTCAATGTCATTTTTTTGTCAGAGGTATTCTCTCTGTCATGCTCTCTTGATGGCAAAGAGAAAAAAGCTTTCTCTCTTTGAACAAGTTTGGAGCTGCATAGGCAAGGCCTCTCTCGTCCGTGGGTTTAGCGATTGCGCCATTGCCGCTGAGGTTGGATGCAGTAAGAGAGCCGTTTTAAACTTCTTAAAAGATCCAGACAGAAAAGTCTAATGGTAAACCCAAAAATCCCCAGAAATGTCACCAGCCCTGACAGAGACGACCCGACTGGCTGTACGTCATGACAAAAGAAGGTTACTGCTGCCAAATGCAGTCCAACTGATGTATGAGAGATGGGTTTTATGAACAAAAATCCTCTTCAAAATTTCAACGCCACAAAATTTCCCATTTAGAATTTGCAGCAGAGCACCAACATGGGACTTTGTTTGAGTCTCCGGTAAGAAAAAATATAACCTTGACTGTCCTGATGGCCTCCAACGTTCCTGGCAAAACCACGCCAGTGGAGGGGTCTGCATTATGATCTGGGGTGCTTCTTCCTGCAATAAAACGATGGAGCTTTAAAAACAAGCAACAACAACACTGACGTAACGGTGGAATCAGTAAATCAGCGAAAATAACATGAAAAAAGTGGAAAGTGTTTGATTGTAAGGCAGAAGTGAGCTTTTATCTCCATCATATTCTCAAAGGCACTCACCCCTTGTGCAATGGCTGCAACAGCACACTCAGAGGCCAGCACTTATTCAAACCCTGATGATGAAGTGGACAACGTTTTTTTCTGGACTCCCTCAGTCAACCCCTCTGAATGTCAGACATGTAAGTCAACACTTGAAGGTGGTTCTCATCAGCCCAGCAGAAAGTTCCAAAGACACCTTGTCTTCCAGCAGGACACAGGTAAGCCCAAATCTTGTTTTGCATACATGTCGTCAGATCTGCCAACACTATAGAAAACATACGAATAAGAGGCTTATACCATGAATGTGAAGTACAACAGACAGCAACTTTACCTTGAATTTGACTTTACTATTTGTTTCTCCATACAAAGTCAGACAACCGAAGCGCAGCGGTTCCACAGTGGATACCAGTATGAGTGTGGTAGAACACCTTGTGAAAGAAATGACAGCACATTTCTTCCACTGAGCAGGGGGGGGGGCGACCGGTCTGACAGAAAGTGCATTGCAAATGATCAGCCCTTGTGGAACTGTTTGGAACTTGTCACACTTGCGGTGTAGCCATTGTTGAGAAGAACATACCCTGTAATGGAACCATGATTAAAAAAGGATGGATATGCATCAATCACCACAAAGGAGTGTCCTGAGGTTTGCGTGGAAAATAACCTGGTATCTGCAGCAGCCATTATTTTTCCTGTAACAACTGAAGTGTCAGAGTGGGCCAATCTTCAAACTTGCAGTTGCCAAAGAAAACATCAGATTATTGACTGCAATCCACCAATATGATTTTGTTTATTCACCAAACCCACGCTGACACGCTAGAGACAATTTTGTCAGAACTCCAGGAAACCGCATACTCAGGGGCAGACACGGACAATGGCGGTGATATATTTAGATATTTTAGATGTTTTTGTTATGGATCTTACATGCCCGGGCTGCAGTGCTAAGTGCACTTATTACAGCTTTATGGGCAACGCATCAAAGCAGATAATCATGTCCAATCTAGTCCAGGTAAAATATAAATATTTCATTTAGACATTTAGCATCCTTTATGATCCATTTTCTGCTTTTATGGGTCCCTGCATGTATTTTATTTTTCTGTACTACAATTAACAGTACTGGTATCGGAGGCTCGGAGGCTATTGGTTTCGGAGGGAGCGGGAGTTAGTGTTGATGTTGTTACCACTGAGTGAGCTTCATCAATTCGGAAGATTCAGGCTTCAATAAGACACGTTGCAGGGTAATATTAGTTGTTACACCAAACATCCATCCATCCATCTTCTATGCCGCTTATCCTCATTAGGGTCGTGGGTATGCTGGAGCCTATCCCAGATGACTTTGGCATACACCCTGGACTGGTCGCCAGTCAATTGCAGGGCAGACATACATACCTATGGACAATTTAGAGTCGGCAATTAACCTAACATGCATATTTTGGGAATGTGGGAGGAAACCGATGTACCCAAAAAAAACCCACGCACACAAGGGGAGAACAAGCAAACTTCACACAGAGATGCCCATCGGAGATTCTAACCCAGATCTCCTGACCGTGCGGCCCGTTACACCAATCAATGTTTTGTTATATGTAATCACTACAATTGTGCACAAGTATAACTTTTGCATAAAACAAACTAAAATCAATTAAGCAGTTGGGGACGTTGGACTTTACCGTCATTTTATTTGACCTTTAGCGAGACTTTACATCAGATTTACTTTTCTATTTTTATCGTTACAAACGATGCAGGTGTGAAGAAGGAGGAAACAGCAATAAACAGCAACAGTAATAACTCCAGTTGGTGTGACATGTATAAAGTTAAAAATGTCTAAATATAATCTTCCTATTTTTTAGGGGACCTCAAAGTATGCAGAGAAGAAAGTCACTTTTTCCGTTTGATGTCTGGAATATGAGAAAAAGGTGCTGCACGTTGGATGAATGGGCAGCATGTTGGCCTCACAGTCAGGAGGTTCAGGGTTCGAGTCTCCGTTGGGCATCTCCGTGTGGAGTTTGCATGTTCTCCCTGTGCGTGCGTGGGTTTTCTCCGGGTGCTCCAGTTTCCTCTTGCATTCCAAAAACATACATGTTAGGTTAATTGCCGACTCTAAATTGTCCATCGGTATGAATGTGAGTGTAAATGGTTGCTTGTCTGCCCTGTGATTGGCTGGCGACCAGTCCAGGGTGTACCCCGCCTCTCGCCCAAAGTCAGCTGGGATAGGCTCCAGCGTACCCGCAACCCTAATGAGGATAAGCGTGATAGAAAATGGATGGATGGGTGGGGAAAAATGTTTCCAAAACACCAGCATTTAGAATTGCGGGGAAATCTTTATGGTTTGTGATGCAGACAGGAGCTGGTACGCTGGCATCCTCGTCAATTGAGAGTCATAATGATTTCCCTTTTGTGGCAGCAACAGCCCCCCACCTCCGTGGGCTTTCCTTGACACTTCACCACCAAAAACCTAGTCTCTCACAGTGACTACTTCCAACAACAGAGAAAGTAACGCCAAGAGATTTGTGAGGTCTGATTTTTGAGGGCAGGTTTGTCATGAAAATGTGTTACACTTTTGAACGCATATTGTTGTGTGAAGCCAAATCTTTTACTGAGGTAAAGCAAGTAACTGGAACTACTTTCCTTAGCACCCAAATCCGACCAGAACTCGGCTCACGGGATGAAGTGAGAGCTACAGTAGTGTTCAAAATAATATCGGTCCAAATGGACTAACCAGATTAATCACTGTTATTAATATATTTGTATTACTTCATGGAAGTTACCAGTAGGCACATTAAATTTTCGGTAAACAAACAGGACTCAGCAATTAGGTAAGAGGGGTGTGTTCAAAATAACAGCAGTGTGGCATTCAATCAGTGATCAGTTTTGTGAAAAAAGAGTTGTGAGTCAAGGATGAAACCAGCTATTGTTGAACATGCATTTCTCTTTGAAAGCCTGAGAAAAAACGGGTCATTCAAGACATTGTTCAGAAGAACAGCGTACGTTGAATGAAGAGGCGAAAACTTATGGAGAAGTGCAAATGTTGTTGGCTGTTGAGCTAAAGTGATCTCCAATTCCTTAATGGAGATCAAAACCAGAGACACATGGCAGAAAACGGAAGACAACTATCAAAATGGATTGCAGAATAACCAGAATGGCAAAGGCTCAGCCAATGATCAGCTCCTGGATGATCAAAGACAGTCTGGAGTTACCTGTAAGTACTGTGACAGTTAGAAGACGTCTGTGTGATCTAATCTAATTGCAAGAATCCCCCACAAAGTCCCTTTGTTTAAAAAAAAAGACATGTGCAGAAGAGGTTACAATTTGCCAAAGAACACATCAACTGGCGTAAAGAGATGTGGAGGATCATTTTGTGGACTGATGAGGGTAAAATTGTTCTTGTTCTATTTAGTTTATTCTACACTGTCTCGGTTGTCTTTGAAACAAATTGTAAAAAACTAGTCAGCGGAAGTAAGTACCCAAACGCATCTTTGGGTACTTTTTGGGCACATTGGTAATTCAGAAGTTGAAGTAAGGTTAAGAATGGTTAGTGGTTCTTTTAGAGGTGGGACACAATAAACATATTCAATATTAGGGAATCCTAAAATCATTTTTATTTTGTGTGCGTGTTCATGGACTGCTCACCGAATGATGAACAGCTCAGTTTCTGTATTCGTTCTTCCTCTTAATAAGCACAGTCTGCCATTGGCAGATGAATCGATTAGGCATACTACGCATTTCTGTGTGTTGGAGGAGTCTGCGCAGTTTTAAACTTAAAAATTACCGTGAGGCCTGGGATCTAATCTAACCTATTTAGGATGCATAGTGTAAAACTAAGTCAGGAACTACATCAAATTAAAAGCACGAAATGAACACACAGCCACCATCCACCAGCACGAGCCTGGGTTTTTTTTTTCAGAGAGGTCGTGTACCGAACGTATCTGCACGTTAATGCTGAGTGAGTGCATCAAATCTTACTCTTATGCATTCCCACATAGAATCAGCATTTGGGGGCAGCTACGGGGTGAAAGGAAAATGGTAAAAATACAGTCTGTGTGAATTTCTCTTGGAGATGAATAAAGTATGCAGATTGTGAACAAAGTGGGACGAACTGCCGCTCACATTAAACATTCAAAACTGCGGGATTTCTAACTTTTTTTGAATAAAATAATGGGCCGTATTTACAAAATTGATCTCCCTCTGCATCAACGGATGTAATTATTTTCATAGCTTTGCTATTTTTGTAGATTTACATCTATAATTATTATGGATAGATTTTTTTTCATCTGTGATTACAAGCAATTAATTATGAGTTAATAATGAACGAAATGTGATTATGAAATAATCGATTGGCAGTTGTTTGGTTTTTTTTCATTTCTCATTTGTACATTTTGGGTTTCGTCTGACCTTTTGGAACAGATTAATGACAAAAACCGACGTTCTACTGTAGTTAAAGCAAGATAAATTAGTAACAATAAATAGCAATGAATAGTACAGAATATATGGTAAAAAAATACCTAAATAAAGTCCTTGTTGAGCTGCAGTAGTAGCTCGGATAATGTCCAAACTGAAAAGTACCAGGAGTACCATCCCATCCGTCCATAGTGTCCGTTATTTGACTGGCCAACGATCGACTTCAGTCGTCCTTGGTGGTCCTCGGGGACGCTTCTGGTCCATCACAGTCCATCGGCTAACAAGCTGGACCCGTCATTGTAGACAGCCCAAATCAGTCACTGGACTTAATGAATTTGAGGTCACGGAGATGCAAGCCAGAGAGGAAGCGTTAGCACTAACGAAGACACCCCCATCATTATGAAAATGCATCTTTCGTCCACAGTGTGTCCACTCATATATAACACGAGATGACGCAACCACTTTAGCTTCAACTCTGTGGCTGATCCTGCAGCAGGGAATGATTTCCCCCGTTTGGGACATGTTGCTTCTAATATGCCAGCACTTTCACTCTTATTTTAATCGATTGCCTTCATCGTGATTTGAGGCCGAGCACTACTGGTCCAAACTCTCAATCTTGCGAGCTAAATATACTTTTATGTGCTGGTGCTGCGCCAGATGGGAAAGTCATTCGCAGCAAAAGACGAGATTCTTCCAAACTTTTGAACGAGAGAGGTCTTTGCAGAAGAGTTCATCATTTTTATTTCACTCACATTTACCCTAATAGCGCCATTAAATTAATAGAATTAACTAAGGAGAAACGGTGATTACCTGAGTCTTCAGTATCCTACGTGCCCTTGAGGAGCGTCACTTAAAGCACAGGTTCAATGTTATAGTGGAGCGTATTAATCATTCATATGACCCCCATCGCCCACACATCCTGCCCCACCTCACGCCAGATTGTAGCTCTAAATATAACCCTCGTGTTCATTCTCTCTCCTTCAGCGAACACCCTCGCACACACTGTAACACTGTCAGACTTTGGCGTGCACTCTTTTTCAGCAACTTCCCAGGAGATAACGTACTCAGATGGGCAAAGACAGAAAACACACGCAAGCCTTGTTATGACGTTCTTAAGAGTCGGCGTTCCTATTGTCAGTCACAATGATGCTTCATTGGTTTTATTAAGGTCAGAAAAACTTTTATTATTACAACCATTTTTTCCGAGCTCGAGTGACATCCATCCATCCATTTTCTATGCCGCTTATCCTCATTAGGGTCACGAGGGTATGCTGGAGCCTATCCCAGCTGACTTCAGGGGAGAGGCGGGGTACACCCTGGACTGGTCGCCAGTCAATCGCAGGGCAAAAAAAACAATGATTCACACTCTCATTCATAGCTATGGACAATTTAGAGTCGCCAATTAACCTAACATGCATCTTTTTGGAATGTGGGAGGAAACCGGAGTACCCGGAGAAAACCCACACACGAATGGGGAGAACATGCAAACTCTACATAAAGATGCCCGACAGAGATCCGAACCCTGATCTCCTGACTGTGAGGGCAACATGCAAAACCCAATCCCCCAAGGACGAGATTCCACTCTGACTCTTTGGTGTGCTGCTATTTTTGGTAATACCTGTATACAAAGCCTTAATCCAAGTAGGTGCAATTTAAGTCTCGTCGCATTCTGTTATCTGTAGGGTACCCTTGGTACCTACATGGTACCCTCAGTTCACAATGCGAGGCAAGGCACAACATTGGGTTCTTGGGACGAGAAACAAACAAAACAAACAAAATATAGGACTTTCCTCAAATTGAAACAAAACGTAAAAATAATCAAATTTAAAATAAAGACGGCAGTTGCAGCTCCTACTAGTAATCATACATGTTGATGTGTAAATACATAAAATAGATTGCACATTGCAGTAGATTTGGTTATGTTTATGCTAAAATAACTACAGTTTCCATGATGCTTGAATGCCGTACCAAAAAGTAGGTCTCGAATTGAACTCTGCTGTCACGTTTTGATAGAACACAAATGCAGCATTCGTGTTTTGATCCAACAAATCTTAAGTAACTTTGATCAAATGTAGAATTAAACACAAGCTATTCACTGGGAACATCGAGTGCAGTTTTAAAGGTAACAGTGTGCATAAAACAATCAATGTGCGGTTCCAGTCCTGCCTCGGGCACTGCCACTTCCATATTACCTTATTATGATTTATTTGTGTGGTGTACACAAGGGAACAAGTCACATTTTGCAATTTCCAGCAAGGCATGCCATGATCGATGGAGAAATTTGGCTGACCCAAATCATTTAACATGAACAGTTACAGTTACTTTATCCATTCCATTGTAATCCACTGTACGCTATTATAAAACTGAACACACAAAATTGTGATGTTTTTTCTCTTAAAATCATGGACTTTCTACTCGGAAAATTTAAGCATTTTTTCCTATTTCTGCTGGGTTTTTATTAGCTTTTCAATTTTTTCAACTTTTCCGCCTGACTTTATTCCTGTAATATTATGACTTTATTATCCTAATATTATAACCTTTTCCGCAACCAAATTTTCCAAAAATGAGAACTTTTTTCTCCTAATATTTTGACTATAAAATTACTGCTGATTTGTCCATTCTTGCTGTTGTGGGGCAGGCCAATAAAAAACTCGGACCGCATTTTGAACACCCTCCTTGTTGTTAAGCAAGATATGTTACATATATTTTGAGAAAAAATTACATTAAAATTAATAAATGTTATGGTGTTAAACATTTGAGAGCCATATGTGGTCATCAAAAGAACCCCCCTCTGGCTCCTGAGCCATAGCTTCCCTACACCTGCTCTATATTATTTACTAGTTTACTCTTGGAAGTTTGCACATGCCTACAAGTTTTACTGAATGTGATAGACAGAACATTCATCCAAGCACCTTCCATTCTTTCTGAAAGTGCCTGCCATTTTCCACACACTTTTCATTGACACTGTTCCACAAATCCATCTGGTGCGTCGGCCTAAAAAAATTCAAATAGGGTGCCAAAATAAGAGTGAATGATTAAGTTGACAAATCGTTGCAATTCTTTGTAAATCTGGCAACAATTGAAAGAAAAAGCATATCCGGAAAAGTACGTTTAGGAGTGGCTTTCCTGTTGCAGCATCTGCCAATATCTCCTGGCAACTCGCACTAATTAGAAAGCAGACGAGTATAAGAACTCCATCTGGTAGCCCAAAGCTCCACTCAACACAGCACAATTCATATGAAAGGTACCACCGGCTGAAACTACATGCACACAAAATATGCAGACAATAACAACAACAAACCACATGTTTTGGTACAAATAGTTGTTTCCTACTGTTTCCATCACTAAAGCTAAATTACCAGTCGGCAGTTTTATTTCTATAAACATGAGGGGAGCACTGAGCCTCTCATCTAATTCTCAGCAGGACAGACAATAGTTGATTGAAGAAAATACCTCATGGGCAAAGTATAATGATTTTAGTGACATTTTTACTGCATTGTGTGGACAAATACCATCTGTTAAAACATCAACATCAGTCAGAACATTCACAACAGACTTGCATTTTAATGTACGGTGCTGCAATGTATTTTGAGGGTAAGTGTTGGGTCTACGGCAGGATTTTCTATGTATGGTGCCTCAGGCAGCCAACTAGTGTCCCTCTAGTCTCAAACTCATGCGATGGAGGGCAGGGACACTGCAGCTTTTCTCCTCAACCAGTTCCTCCAGCCGGTGATTTTGATTGATGAGCTCCTTCCACCAAATTGAAGGAGGTGTTGATGATTAAAATCACCTGCTTTAGTGACCGACTGGAAAGAAAACCTGCAGGGTCTCGCCCCTCCATGCCACGAGCCTGCTCTAAAGGCATTTGTTTTTGTCTAATCTAGTTGAGCGCCTCCGGGACATGCAATCTTGTATCCACTGCCACATCGCTGTCCAAGGTAGCTCCTTGGGCAAGATTTCGTACGACGCCGCTCTCCATCAGGGGTTTACATAATCTTGATACATAAAATGAAATGGCTTTGTTTTTACTGTTGTCTTTAATTTGTAAGATACCCGTCACCCAATTTACAACTCTATATATAAGCTACATTGACACTATGCAATGGCTAACTCTAAATAAAACGACTGCATATAAAAGCTATATAAATTCCTCTACATGACTACATGCAAAACTATGCAAGACTTATTTTTTATTTGTAATATTACTAATCGGCCATTGCTTTACATTTAAAAATATTATGAGCTTTTCTATTTTACATGCATAGACATGCCTCTGAATTCTGAGGGCAGAAGTTGGCCAAGCCTGTGATCTAATATTTCCACTTTCATGGTGAAATCAGTCCTCAATGGAATAATTAATCTATTTTTGAAATGTACATATGGGACTGTGCACATTAATGAACAGTCTGAAACTTGTGGACAGGCTGTAGATGAACCAATTCTAGCAGAGTTGAAAAAATAAAATAAAAAACAGGACAATACAAATACAATATTAAGTACAATATACAATATTAAGTAGAAACACACACATTTTAAAAATGACATTGCGGAAATACAAATAAATTTTGATTTTTGGTTTTACCCGTGAGTAACTAATGATTACTTCTTTGCAAACTGTTCGTTTTAAGGTGAATCCGAAGTGTGTGAAGTGAAGTGTGTCCGATCTAAGAAGAATACACCAACCAATCCACGGAGGAACTCTAACCAGCGATCGGATAGAGATCAGCAGGACTGTTGCTTTTACCAAGCAGCGTAGTTAGCACAATCACCCCGATGGAACCCCGTGCAGAAACAGAAAGCACGAGGCTGAACATGTGACAGTGCGGACGATTGGGATTGTCTGTGCTCTTCAGGCATCAGCGCAACAGCAAGGATTAGCCGCCTTCCGTTCCCTGGAGGATTACAAGGAGGGGGCGGCACCAACTTTATCTGCCTGTGGTGCAGATGAGACTTTACAACACGACTAAAAGGATTTGTGTCAGGGGGAGAAAAAGGTAGAACTCCAGCTAGGAAACGCAGGTGGGGTGAAAAGGGACTGTACAACGAGAATCTTAAAGTTATTGGAGGTGTTTATTTACTCTCCATTGTCATAGACATGCATCCACATTTAACTGTGGATGCACTTGCACAATGCAATCAAACTCTGTAGTATATACTGTACTTAAAAACATGTGACAGTAATGCTCACTTATGACTGACACTGGCAGAATAGCGTTGGTGAGGAATTACGACCGATAGGTGTTTGATTGAGTTGGCCTGGTTGCTAGATCATATTAGATTAAATTAGGGGTTGGGGGGGGGGCGAAAATAGCGCATTAACGGCAGTAATTAACCGATTACATTCATTACAGTAAAACACATGCACATCGTGTCGAGCCACATCTCTCTGTTATGGCAGCGCCTCTGCAGAGTCGCACAGTCTGCCGCTTTTTAATACTTTTATTCTCGCCTGAATACACCAACCGCAGTGCAACTCCCACTCACAAACACCTCTCAGGTCCACTCATCCTGGGAATGAAACTTCCTCATTGTCACTAGACCACCGCGAGATGCATTGCGGACTCTCCAAACATCAAAGCAACCTCTCTACCATGTGTGTATGTGTAGTCGAAATAAGCAGGAAGACAAAGAATAACAGGAAGTGTACATTCTTATCTCACAATAATGTAACTTTTACTAGAACAATTTGCTGTGTTGATCTTCTTCTTCTGCCTCCATCTAACCCTTTTTTCTGCATCCTCTTCTCTCCCGCCAACTACCTCCCTAAATCTCTTCTTTGGTCTTCCTCTAGGCCTCCTGCTTGGTACTTCAAAACTACGAATCCTTCTACCAATACTGTATATTCACTATCTCTCCTCTGGACATGTCCGAACCATCTCAGTCTGGCCTCTCTGACTTTATCTCCAAAACCTCTAACATGTGCTGTCCCTTCTGATGTGCCCATTCCTGATCCTGTCCATCCTGGTCACACCCAAAGAGAACCTCAGCATCTTCATCTCTGCTACCTCCAGCTCTGCCTCCTGTCTTTTCCTCAGCGGCACTGTCTCTAAACCAAACAACATCGCTGGTCTCACCACAGTTTTGTACACCT
>QODF01000016.1:164369-223289 GCA_024372805.1 Oostethus manadensis
TTCCGGCTCAGCTCTCTCTTCACTACGACGGTCCGGTACAGCGTCCGCATTACTGCAGATGCTGCACCGATCCGTCTGTCGATCTCACGCTCCAACCTTCCCTCACTACTCTTAATATTACAAGTTTATTCTCGTAAAATGTTGATGTTTTTTTCTCTTAATACTTTGACTTTCTACTCGTAAAATTACAGAAATTTTCTTAATTTCTACTGGGTTTTTTCAATTTTTTCAACTTTTCTCATAACTATGACTTTATTCCTGTAATATTATGACTTTATTCTCCTAATATTATAACCTTTTCCACAACCTAATTTTCCAAAAATGCCAACTTTTTACTCCTAATGTTTTGACGTTATTTTTGTAAAATTACTAATGAATAATTTTTTGGCTAAATTGTGTTTTTATAATGTGCGGCAGGCCAATAAATCACTCGGACCCTACTCCGAACACCCCTGTTGTAAAGCAAAATATGTTACATATATTTTAAGAAAAACTACATTAAAATAAATAAATTTGATGGTGTTAAATGTCTGAGAGCCATATGTGGTCATCAAAAAGGCCATAAGTTCCCTATCCCTGTTTTAGCTTGATTTAAACTTTCAGTTCATTTGAAGCTGTATACATACAAATGTCGGCAAGTGTACTCAATTTTAAACCCCAGTTGAATAAACTTGTTAATTAACGCTGTTTCCTGCTCGTCCGACACCACACATCAGACCAAGTTAATGACTTCCTGGTGAAGTCAATGCTGCATAGAGCAGACAGACACTAAAACAGAGAGTTGGACTTATATCAGATCCGTCTAAAATCAATCTCCTCCGTCTGCGCCCAAATTGTTGTCATTTCCTCATTCGCGTGACTTGTCAAATTAGTGTAGTTAAATAGTTGAAAGTTGTTTTTAAAGAATAAATGTTTTCATTTGTGGATAGGTTACAGGCAAAAAAAATCATGGTCGAGGGATGGATATCAGTGACATTTCTGCGAATGAAAGGGCAGAAATCTGGAAGAACGAACATGAAAAGCTGAAAAAATAGCAAGGTCTGAAATAAGAGCTGGGGGACATGTGGGATGGGACGGTGCTGACCGGGGTGCTGGATATCCAACAGATACCAGGAATAACGTCTTCTACCTGTGGTAGAGGATCCAATCTTGACGGATATTTATACTTGCCACAGTTACATTTTGTAACACCTACCTAATACTTCTCGACTGAGGATATAGTTGGTCGGTGGAAGGAATACTTTGAGACCCTTCTCAATCCCAATGACATACCTTCTGTGGACAAAGCACAGGCTGACACGAATGCAAACAGTTCTATCACCATGGCTGAGGTATCTGGGGTAGTCAAACCCCAGCGTTCCTCAAGGCTCTGGATTTTGAGGGACCGTCTTGGCTGACACGTCTCTTCAACATTACTTGGAAGTCGGAAACAGTACCTCTGGACTGTCAAACCCGGGGAGGTGGTCCCCATTTTTAAAAAGTGTGATAAGAGGGTGTGCTCCACCTGTTTGGGATCACACTCCCCAGCCTCCCTCGGAAAGTCTATTGCAGGGTACTGGGGAGAAGGGTACGGCCGTTACTCAGTTACAGGAGGTGCAATGTGGTTTTTGTCGCGGTAGGAGGACACTGGACCAGCTCTACACTTTTGAAAGGGTACTGGAGTGTACGTGGGGGTTTGCCCAACTGATCTACATGTTTGTTGTGGACTTGGAAAAGGCATTTGATCACGTCCCTAGTAGTGTCATTTGGAGGGTGCTCCGGGAGTTTTGGATTGGTGCCCTGCCCCACTATTTGGAAAGCACTCCTGTAGTACCTTGATATCGTTCTGCAATGCTCTTTTTTCCAAGTTTTTTTCCAAGTTTTTTGACCTCCATGATCCATTTGATCATGGATTTCACAGATGCTCATGTTGAGGCTGTCATATTGTGCTGCATCTCCCTCTGTTGCTCAGAGAGGCTTCACTTTAGTTTGTCAATGTGTGCATTCAAATCTTCCCTTCAGTAGTTCTTTCATTTGCATTTGCATTTGCATTGCTCCGTATAAGACATTAAATAACGTGTGCTCATGGGTTCCAACGGCTTGAATGGACTTACAGGTTTTTGCATGGCATTGATGCTAAGCAACCGCCTTGAGCTTCAGCACTTTGAATGGCCATGGCATCGGCCACCACCAGGGGACGCTTCACGTGGCCAGCCATTCAAAGAGTTGGTTAAATAGAGTGGTGGGACACCTTTTCTCTGGCATTTACTTGACTGTATTACTTTACTTGTGCAGTAATTCCCTTACTCTTTTATTTTCTGTCCTGTTGTCTTTATTCCTCATTTTCAATCATTTTAACCGTTACACCACGCCATCGGCCACACAGACCACTGCAATGGCCACGGCTTTGGCCACCACCAGGGAGGTTCAAACAGTGAATAAAAGAGTGGAATAGCAGTTAAAATTACGACAATTTTTATGCAGTATAATTTATAATGGTGAATGATAAAAACAAGTTTTAGATTTCTGCAACTGATTGTGTGACTTTAACAGCATTTTTGTCACATTTAAAAACACTACCACTTACACTCTGATCATCCTTGAAGATTGACAATATTTCCACCAAACTATTTAAAGTCTGTCTGCGTTCCAGAGGATCATAAAAGCTTCACCTTCATCACTTCAGTGTTGATAGAAGAGCCAAATGTAGAGCTGGCCAAGGTCCCAAACATTCTGTCAGCTTAATACTTATGTTCCTTCATCATTGGCTGTACTTCAGCACCCCATTACCTTGTCGGGCCTCCTCTTCATGCAAGAAAAGGCAGCATCAGCAAAGGAGGCCCAATAGCAGTCTGACATGGGAGAACTGCAAGCTGACGTCCCCAAAAACACTCCCAGGTTTACTCTGAAAACAGGAAAACAGTCGTAACATACCTTTTTACACTGATTGGCCAAGACATTACAGTATAAGTCCATCTAGACATAAAGACACTTATCTGACTTAAAAATGTGGCCTCAATTTGGTTACCAAAGGTTATCAAATTACACTGCCTGGGCAAAACCACCTGAATTTAAGTAAGCAAATAGGTAGGAGGTTGCTGCAGTTGGTCAGGTCTAGGTTCAGCAACACTATGTGCTCCAAGGGTGCGGTCAGCTGACTACCTGAATATACGGAATGACCAGGTTAATTTTTCTTCCCCGATGGCACGGGTGTATTCCAAGATGACAATGCCAGGATTGATCGGGCTCAAATTGTGAAAGAGTGGTTCAGGAAGCATGAGACATCATTTTTACACATGGAGTCCAGACCATTGAAACTCTTTATATTTCATTACTTTTTTTTACATTTTAGGGAATGCTGAGGTAGTTCGAATCTCCGATGGGCATCTCTGTGTGGAGTTTGCATGTTCTCCCCATGTGTGCGTGGGTTTCCTCCGGGTACTCCGGTTTCCTCCCACAATCCAAAAAACATGCATGTTGGGTTAATTGGCAACTCTAAATTGTCCTTAGGTATGAATGTGAGTGTGAATGTTTGTTTGTCTATATGTGCCCTTCGATTGACTGGCGACCGGTCCAGGGTGTACCCCGCCTCCCGCCCGAAGTCAGCTGGGATAGGCTCCAGCATAACCACGACCCTAATGAGAAAAAGCAGTATGGAAAATGCATGGATAAATGGGAAGCTGAGCTTCTTTTGCAGTCTTAGACCAATCGCCACTGCTAGGATTGCAGCTATGCAGGTTGCAGGTATTTCAAAGCTGACTTCAGGTGAGAGTCGGGGTACACCATGGACTGATCACTAGTAGGCAAACAACCATTCACACTCACATCCACACCAATGGACAATTCAGAGTCGCCAGTTGACCTAACACGCATGGAATCTAGGAGGAAGCTGGTGTACCTGGAGAACATGCAAACGCCACACACAGATGCCCAATGGAGATTTCAAACCCAGAGCTGTCAGATTTCCTGAATGTGTGGCCAACATGCTAACCACTAGGCCACCGTGCGGCCTGCATGAAGACCTAAACATGAAAAATGGTGGGCTTTCATTAAACAGTGGTTTGCTGGGCCATGCGTGCTATACCAAATAAAAAAAAAATATAAAAAAAAAAAAAAAAAAACAAAAACGCAGAACAGTAAATAATTTGACACTCCACATTTTTCCTGAAATGTTTGTTTCTTGCAACACCTTTCATACTTAATGGCCCATGTCCTCATCTAGGTCAGTTGACGGAACTGAACCAACTATTCAAATAAGTCAAAGTTGGACAGCATCAGGCAAAGATTCCTTACAGATGGGAATCCATTGCCTCAAATTAAGTTTGTCAAACAACAGAGCCATACAATACCTCATGCACTGACACACAAGCCCAACAATCGGAGTTGTTTTTGTACTAAAATAACTAAAAATATGACTAAAAGTGTTTTGATACCATTTTGAGAATGAATACGAGCATGAAAGAGTTGAAATAGGATCCAGTATTGCTGCCGCGATGAGGAAATAAATCCTGTTTGTGTTTCATTTTTCCCTCCTGCCCGAGTTATTCATGTTTGAGCTCTAATTGCGCTGTGGACCGTGGTGAGAGAGGGATGCTGAGAAGGATTCTTTTTTTTTCTTCTGCCGAGTGTTGCGTGAGACGGAACAGCTCCACTCTGAGCTCTAACATAAATACAAACATTTACTTGCTGTATTTAATCCTCAAGTCTTGCAGCGCAGTTAGTGTGGTCTTCCCCATGGGGGTGTGTTTTGGCAAAGAGCGGAACAGGGTCTAAATCAACTGGGCCTGATAATAGCCCAGCGCCGCCTATTGCTTCGACACACAGCAGCAAACCTCGTAATCATCACACTTCCTCAATCGATGAGGCGTCCGTTCACTGCTCCAATTCACAGACGGACTCCTAACCTCCAGCTCACCCTGGCCTTCGTTTCCTCTGTTCTTGGCCTGCGATGAAAGTGGAGGCGGCTGTGAATCTCTCTGCGCCACACGGAACATAAGTCACGCCTTTCTGTAAATTTGGGGCATTCAAGCCTCTGGATGGAACATATGAGTGGATTGTTTTTTGGGCCAAGCATTGCTAAAGTGGCAGATGGTTGCTTTTGAAGGTTTCATTCTGTTAAGTGTTCAGTTCCGCCTCAGCACAAAAGCCTTGTCATTGGTTTGTACTCATCAAGGCTCCCGTTATGTTTAGCCTACATGTCTTTTCAAAATACTAAAAAGTGTAACGCAATGCCAATAAAATTATGATTTTGTAGGATTCTCTTGTGGTTAATGCCTATATTCCAACAAGCTCCAAGTCTTTGCTGGGTGTGTGGTCTACAAGCAACTGATCAGGAACAGGCCAAAAGACAGCAGTGACTGAAGGAAACGTCCTGATGTGTTTTTGGATTGCTGCTTTTGAAGTATCGTGCACTTCTGTTGCTGCGTATGATCTAGCTCTGCGTGTACTCTAAAAGGTTGTGCTACTCGTCGTTGCTGTGGTACTCCTGCATGTCACACTTGCCGTACTGTTGCTCGATGATGATGGCAACGAAGCAGTGGTGCAATATATTGTTATATACCACTATATCATATATTTTTATATTGTTATATTGCAATATACTGTTAATAAACAACCAGGCAGTCAAAGAAAGCTACACTTTCTACACTCGTGTGCTTTAATAGCCTAAAAAAAACCAAAACATTCAAATTGCCTTCACGCATAACAACCTTCAGATATCCACCCGAGTACAATAAATAAAAAAATAGGGAACCATCTGAATTCCACTGCAAATGAAAACATAAATTGTTTGCTGCCTGACCACTGGCGATGTGCCCTAAAGCAAGGCACCAAGCTTAGGTTGGTGACACTATTGTGCACCAGATGATTGGGACATGTCTCCTTACCAGCCTGGTTTAGCATGGTAGCATGGCCGTGTGCTTTAATGCAACACGATATATTATATACAGCAGCATAAATGAATGAATGATTGCATTTAATGTTAAATTAATGCCGCAGTTCCATGATTGACTTTGTGGTCGTGTCCCGTTGGCTTCATCTAGCCGTGACCTTCGACTCTCGCTGGGTCGGTTCATGGCTGAGTGTGAAGCACCTGGAATGAGAACCAGCACCCCCAAGTCCGAGTCCATGGTCCTCGCCCGGAAAGAGTGCCATCTTCGGGTCGTGGATGAGATCCTTCCCCAAGTGGGGGAGGTTAATTATTGTTCATGAGTGAGGGAAGGTTGGAACGCGAGCTGGACAGACGGATTCGTGCGGCTTCGGCCCATGATGCTGACTCGGCATCGGTCCGTTGTGGTGAAGAGGGAGCTGAGGCGAAAAGCAAAGCTCTCGATCTACGTTTCTACCCTCACAGAAAGGACAAGATGGCAGGTACAAGCGCCCGAAATGAGTTTTCTCCGCAGGGTGGCTGGGCTCTCCCTTAGAGATAGGGTGAGACGGGAGTAGAACCGCAACTCCTGGAGCCAGATGAGGTGACACCTCCCTGGGGAGGTGTCCAGGACACGTTGGAGAGACAATGTCTCTCGGATGGCCTGGGAACGCCTCGGGATCCACAGGGAGGAGCTGAACGAAGTGGCCGGAAAGAGGGAAGTCTGGGCTTCCCTGCTCAGGCTGCTCCCCCACCGACCCGACCTCGGATAAGCGGAAGAAAATGGATGGATGGAAGGACGGACGGATGGAGTTACTGCAGCAACAGTAGCCCAAGTTTTTATTATGGATTGTTATTAGTGTGAGATCTTTCACACCTGCAAAGCCTGTGGTTCCGACGCCTGACGTTTGTGTCTCGCCGTGTGTACAACACCCACTGACCTGTGTAGAACACTACATATTCACAGCGTCTCTTCTATTGTACTGTATATGTATTTTAGTTTGTTTAGCCAATTTCATGCTCAAAAATGCTTAGTCAGGTCAAATTTGCTTTGATGTGTTTTTATTTTTTTACTAATAACAGCCGGAATTCCACCACAAGTACGTATATATTATATATTATACTTGAAAAACATTGCGTGATGCTGCAAAAGTCAAACTGGGGAATGGGATGATGATGGGATGACTGAGGTCTACGTTGGGATTCAAACCCACAACCAGCAGGCTGCAGGGCAGACCACATTGCCACCGTGCTGCATTGTCAAAACATTTCCATTCCGAGATTCTGACACCAGTGGGTTTCGCTAGATGGACTGATACATGCTATCCTAACAGCACATGCGTCGATGCGTGGGTGTCATCTCACGTTTTTCAAAGTGAGTGGGTCAGAGTGCCTCCACGGGGCTGCTGCTACAGATGGCTCATTAGACAAGCGTTTGATAGCATCCTCTCTATAATTCACATCCCTCCATCCTCCTGTCAACACTCCACCACCTGCTCAGAAAGAGAAATGGTCCAAAGAAGCCTCACGCTGCAACCCGAGCATGCCGGCTGCTTCATTTTCGATAAACTCATATTATTAGTCTTCATCTGCTACCTGGAGACTCTGAATTGTCTGTAGGTATGAATGTGAGCGTGAATGATTGTTTGTCTATACAAGCCCTGCGATCGGCTGGCAACCAGTACAAGGTGTACCCCGCCTCTCACCCAACAGCAGCCGGTACAGGTACAGGTACCGGTACAGGCTCCAGCACACCTGTGACCCTCGTGAGGGGTAGAAAAGGGACGGATGGACTTGGACCGGCCATTCCACAAGGTTCTGTGGAACGTCTTCACAAACTCATGGCAAGTGGCCGCGACGCCATCCCAAATACGGACAGGAGAGCTTAATGACGAGGACAAAGAGGTCGTTCTCTTACCTGTAGCGCTGTGGCAGCGCAGCAGTTTATTGATTTACTGTCATTTTATGACTTCAACGATGTATTTATCTTCTGTCTTTCCTTATGCAATTGCTAAAATGGATGCAGTTATAGGCGTGTGCACAGAGGTGACCTACCTGCTGCATTATACAACACGTTCTATTCCATTAACACGGCGCCCTGTGCTCAAACGGCAACGTCACACCTTCCATCAGTTGAGCTGTTGGAATTGATTTATATAAAAACACTTCCCTCATTACGTTGGGTGCATCTCGGAGGTTTATTTGACACGTTTTGTGCATATGGGCAACTGCGCCGCGAGAACTCGTGCTGACCCGTAACGTTTTTTCTTTGTGAACGTGGTGATGCTGATTGAGTGGGTCTGATTGAAATGGGTCCACGGAGATGAGCTTGACCGGCAAAGAGCCAGGAGGGTCACGCTGCCTCACCGCTTCTGTCACAATCAGCATATTTTAAACCTCTGCCCCACACACTTGGACGTGTTCCACACCACCGTCGAGGCGCGGCCTTTTATGATCTGTTACAGTCACAGCAAGAAGCACTTTTAACCCTCTCATTCATTAGCAGTTATTGTCGAATTTGAGAATTTGTGTCCGGCCCACGTGTCCGTAGAGCTTCAGGTGTTTTTGCAGTGCCTGTTGAAAGAGGTGGGGCAGTTAGGGATGAAGTCGGACATTGTAGCAATCCATTTCTTCCGTATGTGTTGTGTATCAAACCCAAAGTGGCACAAAAACGTCCATCCATCTTCTATGCCGCTTATCCTCATTAGGGTCGCGGGGATGCTGGAGCCTATCCCAGCTGACTTTGGGCGGGAAGCGGGGTACACCCTGGACCGGTCACCAGTCAATCGCAGGGCAGACAAACAAGCATTCACACTCACATGCATACCTTTGGACGATTTAGAGTCGCCAATTAAGCTAACATGTGAGTTTTTGGAATGTGGAAGGAAAACCGGGAGAAAGCGCACGCACGCACGGGGAGAACATGCAAAGTCCACACAGAGATGTGCACAAAAACGTCAAAGCACAAAATGAATATAGACCCCCCTTCAGGCCAGGTCTGACGTTTGTTTTCCAGACAAGATGATAACGTTTGGTTAGTGGGGGACAGGCGGTGTACCCCTAATTATATGCGGGGCTGTACTGTGCAAGCATTGATGAGGGTAGGCTAAGATGGCCATGAAAGCCTCATGTTTGAAAATACATTCCCGTGAGAGCCGTATCATATTTTTAAACATTTATTACAGCTACATGTGTGCATTTTTAAGCAAGACCAACACTTTAGAATATAATAACACTGCAGTGAAAAAAGGATGCATGGATTTAAATGCATAAATATGTTTTATATTTTGAAAGTGGCCGCACGGTGGATGAGTGGGTAGCACGATGGCCTCACAGTCCGGAGATCTGGGTTTGAATCTCCGTTGGGCATTTCTGTGTGGAGTTTGCATGTTCTCCCCGTGTGTGTGTTGGTTTTCTCCGGGTACTCCGCTTTCCTCCCACATTCCAAAAACATGCATGTTAGCTTCATTGGAGACTCTAAATTGTCCGTAGGTATGAATGTGAGTGTGAATGCTTGTTTTGCAACTGGCTGGCGACCAGTCCAGGCGGTGCCCCGCCTCCTGCCCGATGTCAGATGGGATAGGCTCCAGCATACCTGCGGCCCTAGTGAGGATAAACGGCATAGAACATAGCGTTCTCCTCCCAGAATGTACTGCACCGCCATACAAGCTGCCCTCCCCTGGGGTGGTAGTGCCCTGAAGTAATGGATGCCAACCGCCGTAAAATAGAAGAAGAAGAAGCTGCCCTACCATTGGTTATTTCGGTTAGCTCCCAGAATCCCCGATGGCGTCCCTTTGCTCTCGAACAGCGTACCAAAAAGCTCTTGTCCATTGTTATAAATTACAATTAAGATTTTAAAAAATGGGAGTGTGGTGTTAAGTTACAGTACGTAAACGTACGAAAGATTTCGTCCATCTCTCATAACTTCGCCTCCTCTGCCGTCGTCCCGCTTGACGGAAAGTTAAAGTGTCATCATCCATAACAACATTGTTATTCTTTTTCGTTGATTTTGATTATTTTCTCATTGTTTTTTTAACTTCACGCAAACGATTAAGTCGTCATTAACGAACATATCTTTCGGGTGGGTGTTGTTTTCTGGGGGGCTGGAACAAAGGACTCCATTTAAATCTTGTCTCATAATACATCAACTCTAAGATGCAAAAGCCCCCGTGGAACCGATTCATTTCATATCTTGAGGTTCCACTGTACTTTAAATGTATTGCAATTGTAAGTCATCTTTGAGTATGTCGCTGCCGGGCCAAGTGTCCTGGTGTGCGGTAATGAAGATATGGTCGCCCCACACAAGATAAGTTGAGCGGCGTTGTTGTCAGGTTGCTGTTTAGCACAGTTAAGGGGACGATGGTTATCACCGTACTTTCAGGCAGCCATACTGGAATTGATTCCCCTTCCCTTTGAAGCGATCCATAAAACGATACGATGACCCGAAACAACCCTCGCGCACAACGGCAGGGCAGAAATAAAACTTCGCACCACCGAGTTTGGCCATCACTCTGTAGTTTCACCAGCATTGTCTGCATCAAACACTCAAAACACCGCCATCTTGGCAGGAACCAGCGATAGTTTTGTCAAACCAGTGGAACACTGTTAGACAACTGCCAGGATTCCAGAACAATTGAGGCGATGAGAAGGGCAGAGCAGTAAAATCTGTATTCCGAAAGATCCCAAAAGTCTGGAGAAGTGGATTAGAGCCAAAGAAATGCGCTGGGAGACCTCACACTGGGACTCCATCTGTGTAGCCAACACTTCATATTAGGCAGGAAATACCATCATATTGATTTTATTGTCTGCCTTGAGTTTTCTGGCATTTTTGTTCATAAAAGATGAGTTGCAGTGGGAGCTCCCACACCGCATCATTGCCGGGTTGCACGTCTGGGTGTGGTGAGTCCCGACTCAAAGAGGTGGGGGGCTAATAAGCGTATTTTTAGAGCAGCACGGGCACGGTGAGGGAGGACTACCGCTGTAGCTACGGTGCCGAATATCCAACATCCAACTTTACCACGATGTATTTGCAGACATAAAAGTGAAAACACATATTGTTCTGAGCTGTGAGTGCACATAACCTGCCTCCCCTCTCACCACCTTGGCGAGTGAGCACATAGCTACAGCGCACTTCTCGTTAGAAAACATATTGCTATGCTCCCATTAATGACATTGTTTTTTTTACTGCGCAGTAACTTGTTTCATACTCAACTCAAAACTCCTTCACCTTTTTTCTCTCCGACCCAGTGAAACTCACTGCTACACTAGCCTACCTCCCCCTCCCTTGCTCAGCCAATCAGCAGTCAGAAGACAGTCTAGATGCATTCACGGACTTGGCGGCGAGTCCGACATTTCCTTTTCTTCCAACACCTACTTCGATGTTAAAAGAAAAAATCACCACGCTGAGCGAAGGGAGCCGCAACAAGGAGGCTGTTGAGCCGCGGGTTGCCGACCCCCGGTATAGCCATACAAGCATTCACACCCACATTCATACCTATGGACAATCAGGAGTCGCCAGCCAACCTGACATTCGTGTTTTTGGCATGCGAGAGGAAGCCGGAGTAGCCGGAGAACACTCTCAAGAGAAAATTCCATTGCAAGTTTTATCAAGATCTGTCTATTAGCAAAAGTGTTTTTCTGCAGTGAAACAACCAAACCCAAATTGTGTAGAGATGGCTGTCAACTCCAACTGAAGCTGTTATAATAGCATGTCCATTCGACGATTAACACTACCAACAGTATGCAGAGCCCCGCGTAGAATATTAGCCTCACGAAGCTGTGCAATATATCCTCTACATTTTTGCATACACCGGTCCGTCCATTCATTCTCTTCGATTATCCGAGGTCGGGTCGCCGGGGCAGCAACCTAGGCGGGGAAGCCCTGACGTCCCTCTCCCCTGCCACTTCGTCCAGCCTGTCCCGGCGGATGCCGAGGCGTTCCCAGGCCAGCTGGTAGACATAGTCTCTCCAGCGTGTCCTGGGTCTTCCCCGAGGCCGCCTGCCGGTTGGACGTGCCCTGAACACCTCCCCGGGGAGGCGTCCGGGAGGCATCCTAACCAGATGCTCGACCCACCTCATCTGGCTCCTCTCAATGCGGAGGAGCAGCGGTTCTACTCCGAGTCTTTCCCCCGGATGACAGTGCTTCTCACCCTATCTCTAAGGGAGAGCCCAGCCACCCTGCGATCTTGTCCTTTCGGTCACTACCCAAAGCTCATGACCGTAGGTGCAGAGTCCGCATCACTGCAAACGCCGCACGAAACCGCCTGTCCATCTCGCGTTCCATCCTTCCCTCACTCGTGAACAAGACCCCGAGGTACTTAAACTCCTCCACTTGAGGCCGGACCTCATCCCCGACCCTGAGATGGCACTCCACCCTTTTCCGGGCGAGAACCATGGACTTGGATTTTGCGGCATACACTGGTATTTGTCAAAACCTCCCAGTATCCTAAGGGTCAAAGTATTTCTATAACTTAAAAATTTGCCATCGATCTAGTCAAGATCCGTGTCCTCAACCTCCTCCCGCCGTTGTATCCATTTTACATTGCAGCCTAAAATAGCCAAGGGACGGATATTAAAACCCCACTCACACAAGAAAGCAGTGAGATCCTGTCAATGCATTTCACAGTCACCTTCCCACCTGCTCACAGAGACACACAAGTGCAGAAAACAACATACAGTATTAATTCTATGGAAAAGGCACTCTTGTTTAGGTGCAAGTAATCTGTCTCCGAGTAGAGAGATGGACCTCGGTGGCGGCTCACAACTGCTTTCTTTCCTTGTCCAATTAAAGGTTCATTTTCGGTGTTTTCAGATTGCCTCATCCATCACTTGAAGCCCATCGGTGAGAAACAACATACCAGCAGGGAGCCTTGGGGACGACCATACCCTGGAAACCAGGAACCTAATTATATCGCGTGGCTGTGCATGTGAGGTGTGTGTGAAGAGGGAGGTGTGGGTTTTCAAAGAAGGTCAAAGGTTGACATATAAAGCAGTGTTCAAAATAATAGCAGTACAATAGCAAGTACGTGGCAAAAAAGTGCAGTAGTTTCTCAGAAAACAAACAAGACACAGCATTCATGATGTGCACGCTCTTAAGGCTGTGCAATTGGGCATTTAGTTGAAAGGGGCGTGTTTACAAAAAAAAATAGCAGTGATCAATTTTGTGAAAAAACAGGAGTGAATCAGGTGGCCCATATTTAAGGATGAAACCAGCACGTTGAACATGCATTTCTCCTTCAAAGCCACGGGAAGAACGGCGCACTTTGATTGAAAATTTGATTGGAGAGGGGAAAAGCTATAAGAGGTGCAAAAAATTGTTGACTGTTCAGCTAAAATGATCTCCAGTGCCTTAAAATGGAGAGATGGCAGATAACAGAAGACAACTATGACAAAATGCACTGAAGAATACCCACAATGGAAAAGGCTCAACCAATGATCAGCTCCAGGATGATCAAAAACAGTCTGGAGTTACCTGTAAGTACTGTGACAGTTAGAAGAAGTCTGTGTAAGGCTAATCTATTTGATGGTTGAAATGGAGGAACATTTTGAGGACAGATATTGAACTGAAAATAAAATTGTTATTGTAAAATTGTTCGTCCTTATGCTGAAGAGGACATGCCCTTGAAATTGGTGTTTCAACAAGACAATGACCCCAAACAAACTAGTAAATGAGCAAAAAATTGATGTTACAGAGTGGCCAGCCCGATCCCCAGAACTTAATCCAATGGAGAGAGAACTTGTGGGGTGAAATCAAAAATGCTGTTTCTAAAGCAAAAACCAACAAATGTTAATGAATTATGGAATGTGGTTAAAGAATCTTGGAGTGGAACAACAGCTGAAAGGTGAAACAAGTTGGCTGACCCTATGCCACACAGATATGATGCAGTTATTAAAAAAGTGGTCATACAAGTAAATATTAGTTCAGTGAGTCACGGGATTGCCAGATCCTAGAAAGAAAAAGTTTGTACAAAATAGTTTTGAGTTTGTAAAGTCAATGGCAGACAGTGATATGTTTTTGAATGCACCCCTTTCAACTAATTGCACAGCCTTACGAGCGTGCATGTCATGAATGCAGGGTCTTGCTTTGTTTTGTGAGAATCTACCGCCCCTACTTTGCCGAGAAGCAATAAAAATGCACTAATAAGAGTGCATAATCTGGTTAGTCACATTGGACTGCTATTACTTGGAACACTGCTGTACAGTCGTCCCTTCCCACATCGAGGTTGGTATCATGCAGCTTCACTCGTTCATGGTTTTTCAAAAATATATTTATTACTAATTAGATTTTTTTTTTTTTAACTACTTTTAAGGTGCATTGGCTTTTATTTCGCCGTTTCTTTGCATCACTATCAATTACATGTAGCGGAAACCCAGTAGCATGCATGGCTGCTTTCCATTCCAGTGCTCTGAGTGGCTGCTGATGTGAAATACAAAGCTACAGACTACAAACCCGTGCATGTCCCTCAGGGAGTATGGTGGCTCCTCCATCAGAACTCTAATGAACCCTGACTTAGCTGACCTCTCTGGGCTCTGGAGAGAGTGGGCAACTCCACACAGTGCAGCCAATTAGACTCAACCCACAAAGGGAACACACACAAGATTAGAAGCGGGTACCGTTAATGGGTTCCAGGTTAGAAATAGAATAGCAAACAGTGACCTGTTGTGTAGCAAACACGGTGCAGGTTAGGCTACTACATTTTATACAGTGCTTACTTTCTGTGTGCATATTTCTGATTATCCAGACTTTGGCTAATGTTTTATGGGATTTTTTTTGGCCATTAAAATGTTGAGTGTGATGAGACACTTTTGTTTTCCACCCGTGGGTTTTTAAAACTCTCAGTGGAGACTCTTTATCCTCCTCCACAACGCTCCCTGGAGACCCCATCACGCCCACCACCTCTCACAGATACCTCGGCTCTCTCTCTCTCACCAGTGTGGAAACCCATCAAACTGTTCCCAGCAGGCGCTGATCGGTAACACGATTCAGCCATTAGCACGGCATTATCACCTTCTCTAATGGAGTCATTTCGCCTTTCTTTGAATGCTAATTAGTTTGTGCTCTGACAGACTTGACTTCTTTTCCTTTCGGCTTATCCCTTGAGGGGTCACCACAGCGAATCAATTGCCTCCTTCTAACCCTGTCTTCTGCATCCTCTTGCACCAACTACCTTCATGTCCTCTTTCACTACATCCATAAACCTCCTCTTTGCTCTTCCTCCAGGCCTCCTGCCTGGCAATTCAAAACTCAGCATCCTTCTACCAACATATTCACTATTTCTCCTCTGGACATGTCCGAACCATCTCAATCTGGCCTCTCTGACTTTACCTCCAAAACCTCTAACATGTGCTGTCCCTCTGATGTGCTCATTCTTGATCCCGTCCATCCTGGTCACACCCAAAGAGAACCTCGGCATCTTCATCTCTCCAGCTCTGCCTCCTCTTTTCCTCAGCGGCAACGTCTCTAAACCAAACAACATCGCCGGTCTCACCACAGTTTTGTACACCTTTCCTTTCATTTTAGCTGAAACTCTTCGCTCCCATTCCAGCCTGCCTGCACACGCTTCTTCAACTCTTTTCCACACCCTCCATTGCTCTGGACTGTTGACCCTAAGTACTTGGAGTACTTGGCTCTGACAGAGTTGACTATCACATTCATGAAGCACACCTTTTCTCTTGTCCTCCTTTGCAGAAACAAACCCAGAAGCTACTCCCCGTGCTGTCTACAAGGACTTAACCTGATCCCTGCAGTGCCATTATTTTGTTGACTGTATATGTTTGGAATTTCTCCACAGGGGTTCCTTCCTCCTCGCTTCCCCAAATGTCTACAAGTTAATAATTTTGACCACAGTAAAACCACAATGGGGGCCACAATTTAAGCGGTGATGTTTGTAATGTTTATTAAAGAGATGTCTTTCATCCGAACTCCTGTAAAAGTGAGACTCCTGACAAGGCCATCTCCGGGATTAGGCAGCATCTCGGTGTGCTAAGCAGCAGAAACTTGGGTGTCATTTTCGACCAGTTGATATCGCTACAACACCACTCCAAACTGCTTCCTTCGACTGCGGAACATCACTAAACCTAGACCCACGGTGTCCAGTAAAGAACTAGGGATGATCAGTCATGTATTTTGTCTTCCTGTGTAAGACTATTGTACCAGCCTCTTTACTTGTGTCAGTGAATGAAATTGGTAAATAAAATGCAAAAATCCTTACACCCTTCCCAAAGTGGGGTACGCCAATCCACATTGGGGGTACTTGAATCAAAATGATAAAGAATAAGCGCCTGCACATGCATGTTAGGTTAATTGGCCACTGAATAGGTACGTCTGCCCTACAATTGACTGGCGACCAGTCCAGGGTGTACCCCGCCTCCCGGCCAAAGTCAGCTGGGATAGGCTCCAGCATACCACGACCCCAATGATAATTTTTTAAGACACCCTTATTTTATTACCACTATTACAGGATGTGCACTGAAGTATTGTGTGTGTGTGTGTTGAAAATGAATTTTGACTGTTGCTAGACGCGATAGCTAGCTGGTGCTTCTTTCAAGCTTGACTCTCGGCTTTATTTCAGGTACAAGTCAGCTCCGCCTTTTTTATGTATAATGACACAGCGTAACCTTACGCTCAACAAAGTAGTGCCAAACATATTTACAGAAGTGGCAAACATCGTACTCCACAAATGTAACAGGTCCATTCATGACAACATGTAATACTTACACGATTTTGCTGTATTTTCATCATTTATGCATTACCGGAACGTCTTTCCCGGGCGCACTGATTTCACATAGCAACATAGAAATGAACGCTACACCTACTACAACCTTACCAAACTCGAAAACAAAAACACAGCAGCAGTGGTGGCAGCTCCATTATGTAGCTTCACCGTTTGGTAGAGCCCCGACACTGCCCCCCGGTGGTCTTTCCTTTCCACTGCATGTGAATAGTGAATCGTAAACAAAAACATGATTATGCATGAAAAACATGACCACGCACACATCCATTCAGGCAGGCTGTGATTGGTCCGTGACTTCACACAGGAGACATAGGTGTTTCCTCGCCGCATCGCCAATAGTACACATTTTATCACACATGTACCGCCCATACTGACGTTCAACGCTTAACAGACTGTCATGTACATTTCATGAAAGTGTGCGACCTTCAGTCTTTCTTATCGACCAGAAACGCCTTTAAAAGTGTACAGCAGAATCCGGTTTGTACGGTGCCGCACCAGCATGTGACGTCACGCCACTGATCCCCGTGCATTTGCTTAAACAGCCATGCCAGCAGGATAGTAGCAATGCGTAGAAGAAGATGCTAGTAAAAAAATAAAATAAAAAGTCAGCATGTAACATTAGCTTATTTCCCTCGCGGAAAAGTACTCTGTAACAGAAACAACCTGCGTAGTATTTCCATTTCAGTCCCAACAAAGCTAAAATGGCAGGCGCATGGACTTTATTTACAAGTAAAAGTAAGACTAAATGCAATTTATTCATAAAAATAAAAACAGACATCAGCAAAAAATAAAAAATAAAAATAGGAATTTGACTTTACAATAAATATTTTTTCTTGCTATCAAGTTGTTGAACAGTGTGCTATTGATTGAAGCGTCTAAAAGATTTAAAAACACCTGACTGTCTCAATTAAGGTCAAAATTGAAGTGTAGGCTTACCTTCTATTTTGGGTTCATGTTTGCATATCTCACTCCTTTTGTAGTCAGTGCCTCAACAACACGAACCTCACCGCCTGTCACCGCCTGTCACCGCCTGTCACCGCCTGTCACCGGGTGAAGGTAGTCGCTACCTGGCCTACAGCCAGTCGGTGAGGCTAGATGTCACTACGTCGGTAAAATATTTCTTCTGCATAACAATAGCTTGATTAGTACGCGTTACTGTTGTTTTCAGAAGGCTTTATAGGCGGAGTTGGTGTTTACCATTATGTGCATTCATGGCTGCCTCTTTTTATCGGTTTATATATTTACAGAATGCATGCAAAAAGGACAAGTATTGTCACAAAATTGCACAAAAGTGCAGATTTCCTTTAATAACAAGTAGAGCCAAGAGAGCCCACATCAAGGCCTACAGCTTGTTTCACAGCCTGAGGTCCGCCAGGCAGCACCTGCTGATAGTTCTTCACACCTTTTTTAGCACGCGAGGTGACGGATCTGTCAAAGCAGCGGCACCATGTCTCCGGAATGACCTCTGCACTGTGGTTAGCAATGTAGAGACTGGCAGACAGCAGCTCCTGTGTGGCTGTTCACTGTAGTATTCTACACTGGTCTCTAGCTGTCAGTAATGTTACACTGTTGAGATGATAGCCACCCAAAGGTACGCTATCAGTGCAGATGTGTGGATCTTATTTATGCCTAAAATGGCTTATTGCTATTATTATGTGTACTATGTTATGTAATACAAGTGTAAAGGTGTCTACACAGCTCTAATAATGGTTTTCTATGCTCTACCTGAAAAAATATTACATTTGTGAATATTTAATCGTACGTCATGGAAATTCACTCATAGCGGATGGGTCTGCAACCAATTAACCAATTAATCCCATAAACGTGGGACGACTGTACAACTATAAAACATGCATTGAAAGACGTGAGATGTATTCTCTACTGGTCACTAGATGTCAGTAATGTCACAGAATCAGATAACAGCCACAAGGAAGTACGCTGTCAAGGAGCTGCTCTAATTCTAACGTCTATGTTATGTCTTATTTATGTCTAATATCTAAGTTTCTTTTATTTTGTCTACTAAAAAGGGTAAAATGAGTGTAAAGATGGGTATAGGGGTGTTATTGTATGACTAGAGGGCTCAAATAATGTTCAAAAGGTCATAATTAATCGTATTTATGCATTAGGAATCTGACTTTGTGAAAATTCACTTATCACAGTTGGGCCTGGAATAAATGAACAGTGCTAAACGAGGGACGACTGCATGAGTGCCTCCTTTGAGAGCTCGTCTTTCTTTATCTAACCTTTACAGTCTTGTTTTAGCTCCCTTAAAGGCCAGAGACCTACACATGGGAGATCTGGTCTAGCCTGCAGCAAATTAGTCTCACTGAGGCAAAAAGGGCCACACTATCCGAGCAAGCGACTCCCATGCGGTTATGTTTACATTAAACATCCATCTTTATCTTACACTCCCACTCAAAACAATGCTTTTAGGCATCCATCCATCCATTTTCTATGCCGCTTATCCTCATTCGGGTGTGCTGGAGCCTATGGAAGCTGACATCAGGCAGCGGGTGGGGTGGCAGGTCAGACAACCATTCCCACTCACATTCATACCTATGGACAATTTAGAGTCGCCAGTTAACGGAACATGCATGTTTCAGCGGAGAGAAGCCACCCATGCGGAGATTCGAACCCAGGTCATCCCAACCTCCTGACTGTGGCTTTTCTGACTGTTATTGCTAGTACAGAAGAACATCTCTAAACATAATCATCATCGTTCATGTAGTAACGCCCCATTCAAAATCACCACAGGATCCACAATCAGTCTAAGATGCCAACTGGGATCGGTTGCGGTCCATGATGTGCTCCCAGACATAATATGTGACATTCCATAGCAAACTGAACTCTCAGAAAATTTCAAGGAAAAAGGTGAGTAGTTGGTCAAAATCCCAGTTATGACATTAAAAAAAAACACTTTGGTCCCCACGTTTTTATTTTTTATTTGTTCAATTCAGGGGCCCTTGGAATTGTCCTAACTTCCCATACAGTCTTACCTTCTAAATGTACTTTTTTTTTTTTATTCACACTGCCGGGGCCGTCCTGTTCCATCCCCCAATCAGGCGTGTACATTTTATTATTAATAATTGTGCGATTTATAAAAACTTTACATAAAATATATCTACAAATGTGTTTCCGGGGCACCACTTTTGTATTTCCTCCAATGAGACACGCATGCAGTCAACTGATTCTATACCAACATAGTATTTAGATCCCGTAGATATCGCTGATGCTCTGATACGAGCAGCTAAACAGAAACACAACATGCCCGTTTGCAAGCAGAATGAATGTTAATGCGGCCTGCAGTTGAAAAAAGATACATATTTTCAAATGTATTTCCGTGAGAGCCGTACCAAATTTTTTGAACAGTGATTACAACTAAAAGTGTGCATTTTTAAGCAAGAAATTATTTTAATAATTAGTAATTAGTCTCTAAATGGGACGGATGAAAGTGCTGGGGGGGGGTTTATATTTGGAATGTTATTTCTAACACTGATTCCTGTCATGTTTTACTTTAAAATGTCTGCAAAAAAACCCCATTATACATTATAAAACTAAAATAATCTATTTGATTGTAATATTAGGACTTTATTCCCACAATATTTTAACTATATACCCATATGAATTTTCCCCCAACCTAATATTCCAAAAATGACAACTTTATATCGTTTCGAAATGAACTCTATGCTACTAAAATGGATTTTTACTCATAACATTACAAGTTTATTCTTGTAAAATTGTGACTTTTTTACTTTGACTTTTGAATTTTTTCAATGTCTGCAGTTTTTTTCATTTTCTATTTTTTCAACTTTTTTTGTAATTATGACTTTATTCTCTTAATATCATAACATTTTTCGCAACCTAATTTTGACGACCACATATGGCTCGCAGAAGTTTCTAAACACCACAACATTTATTTATTTTAATTGAGTTTGTTCTTATAAAATATGTAATACATCTTGTTTTACAACAGGGGTGTTCAAAGTGTGGTCCGAGTGATTTATTTGCCCGCGGCACAATCTAAAAATAGAATTGGACAAAATACTTAGGGAAACAGCAAACTAATTTAAAAAACAGCTGTAATTTAAAGTCAAAATATTAGGAGAAAAAGTTGTTTTCTAACCAAAACACTTTTTAAAATTAGGTTGTGGAAAAGGTTATAATAGGAGAATAAAGTCATAAATATAAGAAAAGTTGTAAAAAAAAAAACCAGCAGAAATTGAAAAAATGCAAAGTATAAATAAAATTTTAAAAAGTATGAGAAAAAAGTTAGTTTTAGGAGAATAAATTTATAATGTTATGAGTAAAAATGCCATTTTAGTGAGTTCATTTTCATTCATTCAAAAATATGAAGTTGTAATTTTTGGAGTGTTAGTTTAGGGAAAAATTTATTTGGGAATAAATAAAACATAAAAATTACTTAACATGACATTCTTGGAGAGCTGCTTGAAACCTACATTTCTCTTGGAGATTAATAAAGTATCAATCTATGTTTTGTGTAATTATTTTTGCTGACTTTTTAAAGTAAAACAAATTAAAATGGCTCCCTTAGCCCAGACGGTTCCCCACCCCAGGCCTAGATGGAGTATTATACAGTTTACCCAAGACAGTGGGACACTTCCCACACTTATCGGGTGTCCTGGCAGATCTAAAAAAACTGTTGTTCAGGTCCACAGATGCTGCAAAATCTCATGTTTTTAAGGTCGCTTCAAGCGCACTACTGCTAAACACTAAACATCATCCAAAACAGTACAACATAGTCTCAGTTCTCCTTCCGACATAGTGACCCACACGGTCTCTGAGATAACGAGGAGGAAGCCAGTTGATGGTGGTGGGGCTAACTCAGTCCCCTCCGATGCAGCCGGATTAAGGGGCTCTTCAAGACGATCTGGGATCAACAAACTCATCGGTTCCTAGCGGGAAAGGGCACTTTGGCTCACCACTGTGAGATGCAGGCACGGCACCGGCCGGTTGCCCGCGGGTTGTCATTTTTGGGATACAACTTCTTTTTGTGAGACCGACATTTGATTAACATTTCTTTTAGAGTGCATCACATCTTCAATCACCACATCCTTGTACCCCCCAACCACCTCCTTCCCCTTCCCAACACCATCCACCATGTGGCCATCACGCCAGTGTCTTTCTTCATAGCGCTGTTGTTCAAAATATTAGCAGTCCCTCGTGACTAACCAGATGAAGTACTGTTAGTATATTTTTATTGCTACATGACAAGACCCAGCATTCATGATATGCACGCTCTTAAGGCTGTGCAACTACTTGGGCAATTAGTTGAAAGGGGTGTGTTAAGAAAATAGCAATCGGTGATCAGGGATCCATTTTTTGGAAAGACAGGAGTGAATCAGGTGGCCCCTCTTGAAGGATGAAACCAGCACTTGGCGAACATGCATTTGTCTTTTTGAAAGCCTGAGGAAAATGGGTCATTCAAGACATTGGTCAGAAGAACAGCGTAATTTGATTAAAATCGCCTTAAAATGGAGAGCAAAATCAGAGACACGTGGCAGAAAACTTTCAAAATGCATTGAACAACAACCAGAATGGCAAAGGCTCAGCCAATGATCAGCTCCGGAATGATCAAGGACAGTCTGGAGTTACCTGCAAGTACTGTGACAGTTAGAAGCAGTTGGTTAACTCCATGCCACACAGATTCGAAGCAGTTATTAAAAAAACTGTGGTAATACAACTAAATATTACTCTAGTAATTCACAGGATTGCCAAATCATAGAAACAAAAAGATTTGTACAAAATAGTTTTGAGTTTGTAAAGTCAACGGCAGACATTGCAATTTTTTAACACCCCCCTTTCAACTAATTACCTGATTGCACAGCCTTAAGAGCGTGCATATCATGAATGCTGGGTCTTGTTTGTTTTCTGAGAATCTACTGCACCTACTGATAACTTGGTAGCCATAAAACACTAAAATCTACTAATAAGAGTACTTCATCGGGTTAGTCACATTGCAATGCTAGTATTTTTAATAGGGGTGGAACGATTCGATTCATATCACGATTAGTGGTTGACGGTTCGATTCAAAGACCATACTGGTTCACTTAGAACGGTGGCTTTCAAAGTGGGGGATACACAGGGGGGCGCCAAACCATGAAAAAATGGAATGAATCCATTTAGCCAAAAACTCAACCAGTCTGGCTGTGAAATAAATACCTGGATATTGGAGTGTTCCATTGCTTTTTGTAAGGGAATCAGGTATGAATTCATGTTGGATATAAACCAGTAAACAACAATTCATGGCAAATGCATTCACTCTTTAGTTGAATAAAGTCCAACCAACACTTCACTAAACAAATAACTTCTTACGAGCGCCATCTGCCAGGGCTTTGAAGCTAAACTGACCTCTTTTCTCCATTTCTGCGTAATATTTGTTCCCGCTTGTGGCTTTACACGGCATCCTCGTCAAACTGTGGTTCAGGCCAAATAGGACGTGTGCACGTTCATTGCGCATTAAAAAAATAGTGGAATTAAAAAAAACTTCTGTTAAGTTTTTAACGCGGTAACTGACATCCCGTAAAAACATATTATTTTTCCATTTTGTCTTTGCTTTTATTGCATTGTCTTTGTTTTTTCCGTTTTGTCATCGATGTTCCTGTTGTGTCTCTTCCATTTGTTTTTTGTCATTGCATTGAAAAAACTACGTGAAGGACACACTACTGGTCCCAGCTTGCCCGCTGCCTTTTTTTATTATATCCATCCATCCATTTTCAATGCTGCTTATCTTCACTAGGGTCGTGGGGGTGTGCTGGAGCCTATCCCAGCTGACTTCATGTGATTTTTTTATTTTAAATGGAAGTTTATATATATATATGGAGGTTTTCCGGAAGCAAAGCACTCATTATGTCAGGCAACCAAAATGAAATTAACATAATAACAGTCATGAATTTGGGACAGCACTGCACTGTGAAAATTGCCGCCCTCAAGAACTAAGTATGCGGCATAGAAAGTGATATTAGTGAAAATAAGCATGGTATCGTATCCATTGATATTGTGTCCCTCATGTGGCTGTATGGGGTAACACAAATAAGTACCAGTGCGATGTTTTTCCGTCTGCAAGTGCCATCCGAAACATGTCATGGTAAAACACTAACAAACAAAAACAAAACTTGAATATAACAAACTAACGTCACAGGTTTTTCTCTGCAGGGGCGACCTCTAAAAACAGCTGCAGGAATACTGTTAGCTTGCTTAACATGCCGGGGCAGAGCTTGTAATGAATGAAAGGTATGTATATGAGAACCCCGCTGAAGATGAATAAAGTCACATAAAGGTATTCGATCTGAGGATTGTCAATGAGGGGAGCCAGCACGAGGAACACCGCTGCAATGAGGACCAGTACGGGAAGAATGATGGGGACCTGAAGGAAGAAAAACAGGCTTTTAGATGCTTGGATTTGTGTCCTGTTTGTGCACAGAAAGGTGACTTAAGAGGCTTAGCCAGTTGCGAGACATAATCCCTCTAGCATGTTCTAGGTCTATATCTAATTGCTTTTAGTAATTGAGCTGCTCACTCTTCTATGATGAGCAAGTTGTGGGACTTTAACAAACACCGGCAGAACTGTGGTCTAGCAGGCCTTAAAAATGCTCTCCCGGGTTTCGACTGATAAGAGCATGATCCATCAGGAGTTCAGAATCTTGATCTCAATGGGGTAGGACCCTGGCTAATTGGTCCATCAATGGCGGGAAGCACATTCATGTGTTATTCTTCATTTCTCCGATCTTTTCCTGCACGTATTCTTCTATTTTGGATAACTTTTCATTTTTGATGACGTCAAATGGATCACTTTGCCAAGCCTGGAATGCTCCCTGAGCTGAGCGGTGATGCGGGGGTTGGGCTGTAGGGGGCAGCAGCTAGTTAGTCATTGTATGTCGTGTTGGCGATGCAAACAGTTTCCACGGTATTTTGCTAGAACCTTTCTTATGCCACGATAAATTCCACTTGTGATTCTGTGGTTATCATCACACTTCCGTTTACTGCCATCGCTCGCTGGCGGTTTTAGTCGTTTTATTACGACTTTAGAGGTACGCGTGTTCTCCGAAATCTTGAGCTGATACCGTATACACCCACTTCCGAGGCGAGGTGCACGACACTAACCTTGTACGGCCGTGGGAGTTCTGGCTTCTTGATCTTGAGATACAGGAGCCCAGACAGTGTGATCGCGTAGAAAAACCACGCAGTGAAACTTACAAAAAAACACAAACAAAAATGATTTCAATGAGACAAACACAAAAACGACACATCTCTCAACGACGACCGGGAAATGAAGAAGGTGTTCACCTGAAGAAGTTGACAATACTCTCAAAGTCCCCAGGGATGAGCACCAGCAGGGAGACCACGGTGGTGAAAATCAATGCAGGAGACGGAGTCAGCCTGTGCACGTGAGCCATGGCTAGAATGTCCGGCTAGAAAACACACCGCGGGAAACTCTGATTCGTATATCTTGTCTCAGGACAGAATGACTCTCTCACCATATGTCCTTCTCGTGCGGCAACAAAGCACACGCGACCGCCGCTGAAGAACGTCCCGTTCAGTGACCCGAAAGCTGACAAAGCTGCAGCTATAGACATGATCCAGCCCCAGGAACCCAACACTTTGTTCCTGTGGACAAAGTAGTTCTTCTCAATACAAATATAAACAGGGGAAGTAATCTAAAGCCACGAAATGGAACCACTTAAGGCACTTGGGACTGCAATTGTATAGCTCAGAATGCGAAACATACTATCTGGATCTGGATCTGGATCCCGATACTATCTGGATCTGAGATAAAAGTTTGCAGTATCAACCCCTCCTAGTGGAAAGAATACACTTTGCAGCTTTACTGTACTTCAAAACTGTGTTAATAAATCATTCTGTTTCTTGCCTATTATTAGTTTTAAAATGATTATTGAAACAGATCGTGCCTATGTTTTGATTAAAGTAAGCACCTTCAAACATCAAAATGGCGAGATTCCCTAAAATACAATTATTAGGCATTCCAAAGATGCACTCAAAGTGGTAGCATTCTACACTAGTCACTAGGTGTCAGTAATATTCCTTCAATGTTTGGCGAGGCGCACGAGCATCAGGCAGGATCGCTGTAACGCAGTGCTTCTCAAATAGGGGGATGGGCTCCCCTGGGGGGGCGCCACAGGAAATAACTGAGAACCTCCGCTGTAACAACAGGCGTTTATTGCATGTTTGAATTATCCAACCACAGGCGCAATTATAACCCGACGTCCCTTCATGTCCACATATGAGTGTAAAGGTGACTATAGGGGTGTTTTGTAATGTCTACAAGTCTCTAATAATGTTCAAATGTTGTAAACAGGTTTTCTATGCTCTATAAAAATATAAAATTAGAAATTCTCTTTGTGTGTGCAATTACGATAACTGCTAAAGCAAAGAAAAACAGTTGTGTTAAACAAAAGCAAAAATAAGAAAATCAAAGACACTTTGTGGCACCGGCATGAGTGCTTCTTACCCCCACGTCACTGCCACCGCGCTGGAGGAAACGATCTCCTTGGGCGTCATTACTGCCAGGTAGCTCACATTCACCAGCAGATACAAGGCGGTCACCAGAGATATGGCGATCACAACTGCCCTTGGAAGATTCACCTGTCACACAAAAGGAGTGAAACTGCAGTACATTTTAATTACTGTTTTTTTCGGACTTTTTTCTTACATTTTGAACCCTGCGGCTTATGACACAATGCGGCTAAAATATAAATTTTTTTTTTTTTACGACGGCATATTAGGGCCACAAAAAATGTAGATTCCGAGATTAAAAACCGTAATATTACTAGATTTAAGGCCGTAAATTCACGAGAAAAATAGAAGACAAGCTTTTATTTATAATGAGACAGCAAAACAGAGCAGTTGGACACAAACAGGTTAACTTGGGTTAGCATCATGATTAGCATTATCTCACCATTACCCTCACACATCCGGCCCCTCTACGTAAAGCTAGCTTTTCATAGCAGTCTCCGGCAAGGAAGGAAACTTTCCTTCGGCTTTAGACAATTTTTTATTTATAACCGGACAGCAAAACGGAGCAGTTGGGCACAACCAGATTAGCATCAGCTAGCATCGTCTCACCGCTACACTCTAATACCCCGCCCCTCCACACACGGCTCCCCGGTTCATAGGCAATGCCTATAAAATGAAGCGACGACTTTTACTCCCGTAAAGTGACATTTTTTCTCTCGTAACATGACAATGTTTTCTCGTACATATACAAAATTCATGTCATCAATTTACAACTTAATTCTCAAAATCGTGATGATTTGAATGCATCATTTAACAGGCATTGCCCGAGACAGCTATAAACACAGGGGGCTTGTGTGACTCTTGACCTGGGTCAAAGGTTAATTCACGGCTTCAAATCTAAAACTTTTACTTTAACTTGTTTAAATGTGCAACAAAACCTTGTTTGAACGTAATGCTTAAAACACCAGTTTCCCATAATGCACACTGAAAAAGACGACTTCAGTGGTTTCGGTGGACAAGAACCGGATGAATCAAAAACAATGACTTTTCTGTTATGTTTGAGCCGTTTTACTGCCGTGTTACAGGTACTGTTTGGAAACAAACATTCACAAAATCTTTGTCTTCTTTTCCTTTGCGCTTATCTCTTCTGTGTAAATAACGTATCTAATTTTACAACGATATATATCCGCGGCATTTGTCCGGTGTGGCTAATGCATGTAAAAAAAAAAAAACACATTCTATTTAAAAAGAAATATTGGGTGCGGTTTATATACCGGTGCGCTTTGTAGTCCGAAAAATACGGCAGTTGTCTTATCAACCTAATGAGCACCGTCCTGCCCCTGCTGCAGCTCTAATGCAACCTTCGAAGCACAAAACATTGCTTGCTTGTCTAGTCCCTCGTTTGCTGTTCCGTGTTCCTCACTAACAGGAAGAAGCCAGGAAAATTTTTACAGACAGTGTGAAAGGGGTTCCGTTGACAGTCCTGTGATTGACAGGTGATCAGTCTGAAAGCAGCCTTTATCTTCCCCCGGCCAAAAATCACGGGACCAAAGGCTGCTCAATAAAATGTATAGAAGCCTACTGAAAGTACATAGTCTGGGTGCTCAGGTTTCCCCCCGCAGTCTAAAATACGGCCCCGCCTAGGATAAGTGGTAGAGAAAAATGAATGGAAGAGTCCAATGCCGTGTGTCAATTTGCGCACTTAGGCTTGTGTTTTGAGTGCATAGGTGCTTTTGCACGGAGGTGTACGGCAAACTATACGCGTACGTTGCACTCAACAACCCCAAACGGCGAGTGGGGAGCAATAGAGCGTAACAATCCCCAGCCGAGCAAGGGGAGCGACTAACTCAAAAAATGAAAACGGAAACAAAAAGACGCAAAGAGGAAATGTGAAAATATTGGATTTAGTACAGCACTACACCAAGGAACTGAGTATGCAGTGTAAATACAGTAGTACACATACATACAGTCTCGGTGTACTGATGCAAGTATTTGACTTGAGACACAGGCAAAATCTACCATGTCTTTTCAATCTTAAGGGAGCGTTGCAGTATCCCTACAGATAACACACCTTTGTCACAGATACGAGATGATAAGAAGTTGCATCATAAAAAGTTGGCACAATTAAACCTGGAGTGTCAGCTGGTCTACTTAAAAGCAACCGTTTTTTCCCCCGCCAAAGTGTCTGGTGTGAGTCCCCCGGGAGGTGCGACAAGACTGCAGGGGAGGCGCAACAGCTTGAAATCCTACTTAGCGCCGTTGAAACACTGCTGAGTAAATAAATAAAGCTGAGTTACAGTTGTATGCAAACGTTTGGCCACCCCTAATCATTTTCAAGATTTGACTTTATACATCATTAGTCGTTTGGATCAGCAATTTCAGTTAAATGTATCATTTGGCAGACAAACATGGTGAGTTTTTGAGAAGTGAAATGAACTTTTTAGGCTTTACAGAAAGCGGGCAATAATTAATCCTTGTTCTCTTCTTGATTTGAATACCTTGAGCACTACTTATTGGAACAACATTTATATGGTAGGCTCATTGACCCTTGACCTACATGCAGAGGTCATGCCCCTTCCATCCATCCATTTTCCTCCGCTTATCCGGGTCCGGGTCGCGGGGGCAGCAGCTTCAGTAGGGAAGTCCAGACTTCCCGGTCCCCAGCGACCTCTTCCAGCTCCACCGGGAGGACACCAAGGCGTTCCCAGGCCAGCTGTGAGACATAGTCCCTCCAGCGTGTCCTAGGTCTTCCCGGGGGCCTTCTCCCGACTGGGCATGCCCGAAACACCTCACCAGGGAGGCGCCCGGGAGGCATCCGGACTAGATGCCCGAGCCACCTCAACTGGCTCCTCTCGATGTGAAGGAGCAGCGGCTCTACTCTGAGCTCCTCCCGGATGGCCGAGCTCCTCACCCTATCTCTTAGGGTGAGTCCAGCCACCCTACGAAGGAAACTCATTTCCGCCGCTTGTATCCGCGATCTCATTCTTTCGGTCATGACCCATAACTCATGACCATAGGTGAGGGTGGGAACGTAGATCGATCGGTAAACAGAGAGCTTTGCCTTCCGGCTCAGCTCTCTCTTCACCACGACGGTCCGGTACAGCGACCGCATTACTGCAGATGCTGCACCGATCCGTCTGTCGATCTCACGCTCCAACCTTCCCTCACTCGTGAACAAGAACCCGAGATACTTGAACTCCTCCACCTGAGGCAAGACCTCACTCCCAACCCGGAGGGTACAGTCCACCCGTTTCCGACTGAGAACCATGGCCTCGGATTTGGAGGTGCTGAGTCTCATCCCAGAAGCTTCACACTCAGCTGCAAACCGCTCCAGTAAACGCTGAAGGTCACAGCCTGATGAGGCCATAAGGACCACATCGTCTGCAAATAGCAGAGACGAGATCCTAAGGTCACCAAGCTGGACTCCCTCAACACCTTGACTGCGCCTAGAAATTCTGTCCATGAAGATTATGAACAGAATCGGTGACAAAGGGCAGCCTTGGCGGAGGCCAACGTTCACCGGAAACAAGCTCGACTTACTGCTGGCAATGCGAACCAGGCTCCTGCTTCGATTGTACAAGGACCGAATGGCACGTAGTAGCGGGCCACCAATCCTGTACTCCCGGAGCCCCCCCCACAGGACACCACAAGGGACACGGTTGGGCAAACTCCCACATACCCTCCAGTACCCTTGCAAGGGTGTCGAGCTGGTCCAGTGTTCCGCGACCGGGACGAAAACCACATTGCAGCTCCTGTAACCGAGGTTACTGAAGAGGTCATGCCAGTCATGAGAAAGGGTATTTAAGGTGGCCAATTGCAAGTTGTTCTCCTCTTTGCATCTTCTCCAAAGTGTGGCAACATGGGAGCCTCAAAAAATAACTATCAAATAACCTGAAAACAAAGATTGTTCAACATCATGGTTTGGGGGAAGGATACAAAAAGCTAGCTCATAGATTCCAGTTGTCAGTTTCCACTATGAGGCGCATAGTGAGGTAAAGAAAGACCACAATTACAGTTCTAGTTAAAACCCCTCCTTTTCAAGACCTGCTTTTGGAGAAAAAAATATTTTTAAGTCAAAACTAATCGTAGGACTAATCTTTTCTTTTCTTTTTTTAAAGCATGTTTTAAATATCATTTCAACCAATGGTTAATAAGTATAAAGTTCCAACCAAAAATCAAGGGACCAAAGGCTGTGCCAAAAAAAATGGCGTAAGGATTTTGAGACAAATTACACGACAAGAGTAAAATATTCCAAAACAAAATACTTTGTGTTCAAAATAACCTGAAAAATTCTGAATGGATTTGGATGAAAGGGGATATGGAAAAAAATATTGGGGATGATATGGATCAGCATTTGGACGAAATGATTTTTTAAAAACTATTATTCTTTAACATAAGTCAGTGTGACATAAGTCAGTGTTCGACATTTGTGCATATAACTCCACAAAAAATGGTCAGAGCGGGGGGGACTATGGTGCCTGGCTGAGGTCTGTGCTCTCCTTGTGCTTTTCTAGTTTATAATCGTATGTTATTTCTACCAGACTTCACAAAAAGGTTTGAAATATTACTTTTAATGAGCCCATCCGCAAAGCACTCCGATGTGACCTTTACAGTATAGTAAAGACACGGACTAGTGTTACCATCAAAAGGAGAGCGCGTGAAGAAATGACATATTGGAGAAATGCACCAGAAGAACCATTTGGCTCAATACAATAACTATGATTGCTTCCTATGGCGAGAAACAATGTGCTGGGGTGAGCAGAGAACTACTAATATGCTGAGAAATTATATTTAGCATATAATAAAGCATAGTAAAAATCAAGCTGGCACAATTAAACAGATGGTTTGGAGTGTCGGCTGGTTTACTTAAAATGGGACGTTTGACCTCATGGTCAGCAGGCAACAGAATACTAATGGATTGGAACAGAAAGTCCAACTATGATCTGCCTCACCTGTGGTCTCTTCAGCTCCTCAGTGAAACAGTTCAAGTTGTACCAGCCAGAATAAGACCAGAGTCCTTGATAAAAAGCCATTCCAATAGTGCCGAAGGAGTAACGAGTTCCCTTAAATGCATTCTCAGCATTCAAGTTGTGTACAATGACATCAGGGCTCCGCGTGAGCCCCACTATTCCTCCAATAACAATCAAGGTCAACGTCAAGACCTTGGTGACCAGGAAGGCCACTTGGATTCTCACAGCAAGGCGGACATTCATGACGTTGGCTATGGTCACGACCAGTATGGCCACCGTTGCAACAAATTTCACCACCAGCTGTGGAGGATCACATCCGCTGTAAAAGGGCGCCGTTGCATACTTTGCAATACTGATTGCTATCGCTGCGATGCCAAGAGGCTTGACCATCAGGATGAACGTGAAGGCAGCAAAGAACGCAGGAAATGACCCGTAGATGCGAAGTATGTATATGAAATCGCTGCCAGACTCGGGAATAACGGTCCCTAGTTCAGTGTAAGACAGCGCAGCAAACATGGCCACAACACCACAGAGGGCCCAGATCAACAAGCTTGCACCAGGACTGCCTGTGTAGGCCAGCACAAACTGTGGCGACATGAATATGCCCGATCCAATCATGGTCCCTGAAATAAATGACACTCCTCCGATCAGGCCGATTTCCCTCTTCATTTTCATGGCAGCTACGCTCGCGCAAAGTCAAAAAGACACCCGGATGAAGTAGCTGTTCACGCTTCAAATGGAAAAGTACGTTTTGAGTCGAGGACAAAAAATCAGGACAGGAAGAGCAACAGCATCCAGGTACAATCCTATAAAAGCTGACGCCGCTCAACTTGTAAATGTTAATATGCACAACGCCAAGTCTTATCTGAATGTGACCCGGCGGGCCAAAACGCTGTAACAACATAACGAGCTCGTAAAAGGTTGTCTTGGAAATAAAGGCTTGGCGGGGCGTTAAAGTAAATCAATGAAAGCAACAAGTACAAATGAAGTTCAAAAGAAGGATTCATAACATAGCCACATTTTGAACGGCGAGAGAGAATAAACTAAAATACCAAGTATTTTTGACCTTGGAGCATGGGTTCATGAGACATTTTTGTGCATCCTGACATGACAGACTTCCCCACCAAATTTTGTGAAAATTTGTGACACTGGTCGATGGGGCTTTTTTTTTCCAAACTCGATAGGGGGCGCTACTGAGTGAATTTTGGGGGTTTATATTTTTACAGGGCCTGCTGTACTTGCAAAACATTGGGGAGTTTTTATTTATGCTACACCTTAAAAATGTGAGAGGACAGAGAAAATATAAACATTGCAGTTTCAAGAGGGCCTTTGCACTGCTATAACTAAGTGCTCGAGCCCCGAAAAGAAAAAAGGTAATACAAAAATAATTAGTCTTTCCAGCTAAAGAACATCCATTCACTAAACATAAACTCTATTAATTATTTTGGCCAGCGTATAAAGAACTTTGTATTGAAAGATCAAAACATGGAGATCTTACTTCTGGATGTTTGAGCTCCTCAGTTAGAAAATTCAAAGTGTTCCAGCCATCATAGGACCACAATCCCTGATAGAAAGCAATTCCAAAGGAGCTGATGCCAAAGTTGGTTCCTTCAAAGGCATTGTCAAAGTTCCCAGTGCCCTTGTGAAAAAGCGTGACCAGTCCTCCCAGTAGTATCACCGTCAGCGCCAGTACTTTGACTGCCATGGAGACCACCTGGATGATAGTGGCCAGGCGGGCGCTCAGGCAATTTACTACGGCCACAACCACGATTGCTCCTGCAGCTACGCACTTCACCGTCAGTTGTGCAGGAGGGCAACCAGTGTAGAAAGGGGCCACGACATATTCGGCAAAGCTGAGTGCAATTCCAGAAGCGCTCGCAGGCCTCATGACAGTGATACAGCTGAAGACAAACATGAAGGCCACCACTTTCCCCACCGTCTTCAGCATGTAGATATACTCCGCACCAGACTCAGGAATGACTGTCCCCAGTTCAGCGTAGCAGAGCCCCCCCAGCATGGCTAACAGCCCGCAAGAGGTCCATATAACCAGGCTGGCCCCTGGACTGCCAATTGCGGAAATCACATACTGGGGGGATATGAAGATCCCAGAACCGATCATGGTACCAGCAATGAAAGACACAGCTCCTATAATTCCAACGTCTCTCTTGAGGTAGAGTTTGTGCTTGTCAGTTGCCATCGTTAGAATGCTACAGCGCAGTAAGCCACAGAGTGGATAACCACTGGGTAATAATAAATCTATGAACAGAGTGGATAACCACTGGGTAATGATAAATCTATGCAAACAATGAAAGGTCAGATTTGGAACGCACGCATGTACAGTATGCCTGCAGGGAGAGGATACTGAAAAATAAACTTGATGTACAGTCAAAATAATAGCAGGCCAACATTAGCAACCAGATCAATCAGGGCTTTTGGTGGAAATTGATATTACTATGTGACAAATAATTCACCAGACAATAAGGTAGAGGCACAGAAAACCACCAGGTCCAAAAACATCTATGACATGCATGCTCACGAATCTGTAAATTAGTAATTGATTGAAAGGGGTGTGTTCAAAATAATACCAGTGGGGAGTTCAATTGATGAGTTCATTCATTCTGAAAAAAAAAAAACCATGTCGGGTCTTATTTAAAAATGAATCCAGCTCAAGTTGTAAATGTGTTTCTCTCTGAAAACCTGGAAAAAAAAATGGGTCGTTTCAGACATTGTTCTGCAGAAAAGCGTATTCTGATTAAACTTTGATTGATGAGGGGAAAACATATCAAGAAGTGCAGAAAACCAAAGGCTTCTTGGCTAAAATGATCTCCAAAATGATCTACAAAAAGGAAACCAACTCACAGACGCGGAAGAAAATGGAAGATTACCATTTGAATGGATGGAAGAATGGCCAGAACAAAACAGAACCAGCCAATGACCAGCTCCAGGGAGATCAAAGACAGTCTGAAGTTACCTATGGGTACTGTAACAAGTAGATGTCCGTGTAAAGACAGTCCATCGGCAAAAAGACCACACCAAGTCACGCTGTCAAAAAAGTAGACATTTGCTGACAAGCACCCAACTCCCGCCACCCGGATGAAGAACACCACCATGCAGACATGTCGGCAGGGTACCGTGGTGACGCTAGTCCCACAATGGACGCTGGATATTCGGCTCCGTAGTTTTAGCGGAAGATTCCCCTCACTGTGCCCGGACTCCTCTGTCATGGTGCCGGGCGCTCACATGCGAAGTGCTGCTCAAACCGCTGGTTGTTACTAAGGACTGTCAATAAATTTGTATTGCAAAAATAAGTCATATGTTCTAAATCACACCACAACTTAATCTATACCCATGTCAAATGATTAGTCCTACCCTGAAAGTATGGGAATGGCGGCTCAATCGTTCAACGTCAAGGTGGATGCATTTCAGTCGGCCATTCATTTGCATGTCAACACAGAGCACTCATACGTCAGACGACCCCCTAGTACTGATTTCAAGCCACGCTAGACAGATGACAAAGCATAGTTGTGCAAGCATCCTGATATGGGGATGCTTCGTTTACTATGGCGTTGGCCGATTTATCGTATACCAGCCATTACGGATCAGTTTGCATATACCAAAATATTTGAAGAGGTCATGTAGCCTTATGCTGAAGAGGAAGCGTATTATTACCCACGATGTATTCATGTATTACCAAACAACTCTGTCCTTGATATTACTATGAAAACTCTTAATTCCACTATATACATCTCTATCGTTTACTATTAAAAATGGTACATATTGAGTGCATGTTTGCCTTGTACTGTATGTGTACATGTTTGAAGTACATTTTGTAATTATTGTAACCATGAAAGCAACCGTAAAATCTTGTTTTTCCTTCCTTTGTGAAAATGGTTATCACTTTATGGTGTTGATGAAATGTACTGGCATGGAAGTTCACAACCCTTACCTCTGGACGTTTTAGCTCCTCTGTTACATAGTTCAGATTATTCCAGCCGTCATAAGACCACAGCCCCTGGTAGAAAGCAATTCCAATTGAATTGATACCAACATTGGTGTTTTCAAAAGAGTCTGTAAAGGTTTCAGTGTGCCCCCTACAGAGCATCACCACACCTCCTGCTATGATGACTGCCAGTGCCAGAACCTTGGCCACCATAAAAAACACTTGCACAGACATTGAGAATCGAACATTAAGACAGTTGACTGTGGCAAGAGTTATAATTGCTGCCGCAGCCACACACTTGACCTGCAGCACTGGAGGGGCGCAGTCCGAGTAGAAGGGGGCCATAACATACTGAGCAAAACTAAGAGCGATGCCGGCAACTCCAGCAGGCCTCGCAAATAAGACGGAGCTGAAGATTAACATGAAGGCGACCACCGGGCCTGACGTCCTCAAGATATAGATGTACTCTCCCCCCGAGTCTCTTATGACAGTCCCTAGCTCCGCATAGCAAAAAGAAGCCAGTATGACCAGCAGACCGCAGCAAGCCCACACCGCTAGACTGGCTCCCGGGCTGCCAATGGTGGCGAGCACCGTCTGCGGCGACATGAAGATTCCGGAGCCGATCATTGTCCCTCCGATGAGGGACACGGCTCCCACCAGGCCCACTTCACGTTTCAGGCTGAGCTTCTGAGCTTCCATAACGACGGCTACTGTAATACAATGTCTGCTGCCTCACACCTTTGTCTAAACGAGGGCAAAAAACATAATTCTATGGCCAAGGTCCTGCTATCAGCAAGCCACGAGTTAATAATTACGTGGGAGGGGGGGCAGAAAAAAGAGCTACTTAACAAAAAGGCATTCAGACTTAGACAGCATTCCAGCATGCAGTAAGTGCTTTGGTCTCTACTGGGACCACTAAACACAACCCACTGCATCTTAACAAATCCAACCAAACATTTATTTGCCAATTCCTGAAACATACATCAACAATGTTTATGGATAAACTCCAGCGACTGACACGAGTGAAAAAGACAATTAAGTATGAAGCTTATCAGCATTTATATGATCAACACTATCCTGGCAGAAATCAAATCTCCTCAATCCAATCGGTGTTATCCTGTTTTAAAAAGATGCTTTTAGTAACAGGGACATCCACAAACCGTTGGTGCCTGAATGTGACATTCACAATTGCCCTGTAATTAACTGGCCAGGGTGCGCTCAATGTCAGCTGGCATAGGATCCGGCTCACCCCTGACCCTGAACAGGAATAGTAGGGTTTTGAGTCCTCCTTTTAACTGGATTTATCCTCTCCGCCAGTAATAAAGAGGTGAACACGCTTGTTTGAGTGCAGCATCTGTCCGGCTCGCTGGGCACCGGTGAGGGCAGCGAGTTTATGGGCATCGAAGCGAGAGTAGAGGGCCGTGCACGTCCAGCTGGCTTCTTCTGCTTGACCCCCCGCTGCCAGCATGTTGCACACCTCGCTGTAGAAGTGGGGGAAGGAGGGTAGCCCGTAAAATATCAAGTTCTGAATTCCTTTGATGATGTATCTGAAATTAAAACAGAAGGTAACACAGCTGTCAAACCTTTTATTATATCTAAATAAATTCCAGACTATAAGCCTCTTCTTTTTACGCATGCTTTTTAACGCTGCGCCTTAAACTTTGATGCATTCATGGCCCATAGAACTACAGTTCCCACAATGCTGAGAGTGCAGATTCAACAAGTAGTGAATTGGATGAGTAATGTGGACGCTAATATCACGTTTTGAAGTCTTAGTTAAACACACCTTCCACTGTACTAATATTTAATTCTATTGATTATAGCTGGAGAAAATATTTATTAGCATTACCTTTGATAGGCGTGAGTACAGTGGAACATCAAATCAATCAATTTCAGAGCAGATATGGACAAACAACCATTCACACTCTCATTCATATCTACGGACAATTTAGAGTTGCCAATTTTGGAATGCATGCACACACAAGCAGAGATTCGAACCCAGATCTTCTGACAGCTAACCACATGCTAACCACTCATCCACCGTGCAGCCTTTTAACTCCGCCAAGGAGGTTATATCTTTGCAGGCCTTTATCTGTTGGTGTTCAAAACAAAATGCAAAGTTCTGAACGGATTTTCAGGACTTGTCAGAAATGGGGCATGGAAAACAATGATTACACTTTGGGGGTGATCCGGCTCACTGTCGGGACCCAGGATTATTTTAAAGGATTGCGAAATAGGACAATTTTCGGCAGAGCACTTGAGGGAAAAAAACTGAACACTTTTCCAACCGGTTCCACAAAACATCAAAGACTGATCCAAAAAAAATGTGTGTTTTTTTTTTTTAATCTATCAATTGTTACATATTCTCCATTTTTTCCCCGAACAAAAAGGAAAAAGGTCCATCATTAAAAGCTTTGCTTCTTACTCCTCATCAAACATGAGATGTTCTTGCTTTGTGTAACTTACCTTACTTACCCAGCGTATCGCAGATAAAAACAAACGTGTGTGTGTTAGAAAACATAATACTGACCTCTTGTAGAAGTGGAAGCGTTCTGTGAAGAGCATGAACTGTTTATCCCCTTTCAAAAAGAAGTGCCTTGCTCGAGACACCTCGGATTTGCTGGAATACTCGCACACGCTCGCAAAGTTAATCTCCTGCTTCTTCATGTAGTTGCGCAGGCGGACGTAGTCAAAGTAGGATGGGATGTAGATCAGAGTGTGCGACATAACTGAATCCCGGTACTGAGGCAGCACTTTATCAACAAAGTACTGAAACCTAGAAGAGGACGGAAAATGGAATCATATTTACAATTAATGATTTCATTAAAGTCAATCAACAATATTTGTTATTTAATACCCATCCCCAGTATGTATAGAATTAACGTGTGCCAAGCATGACTGGCCAATCATCTACAGTGCTGTGAAAAACTATTTGCCCCCGTCCTGACTTTTTATTCTTTTGCATGTTTGTCACACTTAAATGTTTCTATTAGTCAAAGATAACATAATTGAACACAAAATGCAGTTTTTAAATTAAGGTTTACGTTATTAAGGGAGGAAAAAAAACTCCAAATCTACATGGCCCTGTGTGATGTCCGGCCATCCGTCCGTCAACTCAAGCTAAAGCCATCTTGGGTGCTGCAGCAGGACAATGACCCAAAACACACCAGCAAATCCACCTCTGAATGGCTGAAGAAAAACAAAATGAAGACTTTGGAGCGGCCTAGTCAAAGTCCTGACCTGAATCCCATGGAGATGCTGTGGCTTGACCTTAAGAAGGCGCTTCATGCTAGAAAAGCCTCAAATAAAGCTGAATGACAACAATTCTGCAAAGATGAGTGGGCCAAAATTCCTCCAGAGCGTGTAAAAGACTTGTTGCAAGTTATGGCAAACGTTTGATTGCAGTTGTTGCTGCTAAGGGTGGCCCAACCAGTTATTAGGTGCAGGGGCAATTACTTTTTCACACAGGGCTATTTGGGTTTAGATTTTTTTCTCCCTAAATAATACAAACATTCATTTGAAAACTGCATTTTGTGTTTACTTGTGTTATCTTTGACTAATATTAAAATGTGTGTGATGATCAGAAACATTTTGTGTGACAAACATGCAGACGAATAAAAAGTCAGGAAGGGGGCAAATACTTTTTCACACCACTGTATGAGTTAGTCGTCAAACAAAATTCGGCATGATGAATCACATTACCGTGCATCATGGTTCATGAAGCTATCAGAAGAGAACATCTGGAACACGTGGGGCAGCTGGACCAGCACCTGGCAGATGGAGCCATTTTTGGGAATGTTCTTAACAGAAATCTGAGGAAGAAAACCACAAGTAATCACACATAAATGCTTAAATGGGGAAACAAACTAACTCAGTCTACATTCCGGTGTGACAGAGCTGGGGAGCTTCTGACCATGTGGTTGCACACAAAATTATTCAATCCGCAATTCTATTGGATTGCAAAGTTTACAATAAGTCCACACCCCAATATCAGTCTTCATTTGTTACAAATACGTGCAAAATATATTACAGTGGGGATTTATGATGATTTCCAGTGCAACTGTATGTGTGTGTATTTCTCTTTCAGGCTTCCCACCGGCAATAAAACATGGTGCACACTCGTTTTTTGTCATTAATCCAGTCCAAAAAGTCAGACAAGAGGAAATGTACAATACCCAATCAAATTTCCCCATAAAATACACATTTTATTCCCCATACAGGACACATTTTGTTTTACATGCAGAAACAAAGCGATATATCGACAAATCAAACAATTAGAAAACAAAGTTGGTCATTTTGCTGGCCCCGATAAATTGACATACGCATGTGGGATTGTTTTCCTCTCTCTCTTTACCACACAGGTTGGATGACCTGAGGTTTCACTATGCACACTGGTGAAGTCATGTTGGCAGTTGGATATTCGGCTCTGTAGCAACAGCGGTAGACCCCCCTCACTGTCCACTGACTGCTCTATACTGGTGCAGGGAGCTCGCACGGACCGCTCATTCACAGCAGCATGTCCTCACAAACACTAAGCAGCCCCTCCTGAAACAAACATGTCCATGCAGCAACCGGAAACTTTGGCTAAGTCGATGATAAAGACTTACTAGCCTAACTTTCTCGCATACAGGAATAGCAAATATAAGATAGCTGAACCGGTTGGCTTGATCTAGCAGTGCATGCTAATGCAACTTTTGTGTGTCTCGGTTAAACACCCCCCCCCGGCAACGTATAACAATCTTTTTTTAACAGAAGCTACCTTTCTACTTTGCAGTAATTGTATTTGAAAAAAGCAGATTCCTTTAATACTCAGAAATACGCAGTGCCTTTGAATGCCTCGTCAGTGCACGGCGCAAACTGCTTATTAGGAGGGAGAAAGGTAGACACGTTACAGTATTCATTATTCCGTGTGCAACTTATGAACAAAACCACACACGAAAAAGACGATTAAAGTATCGTTAGGCGCACTGTTTGGCCCTTACTTTTAGCAATCACTGTCATCAAAAACACAATCTTACCAAAACCGGGGCATGCAAAAACTGTATATGTAATGAAGTGAAGTACCTGTCCGCGGTAGTTGGCACACTGTTTGGTGAGGACATTGCTGATCTGTGGGTCTTGAATGGAACTGAACACGAGCGTTTGGCGGTAATGTCCAGCCCAGTTGTTAAGGTTCCACATTCGAACCCTTGAGAAGTCCACCCCATGGGAGTCCAGCGGCTGCAAGTTCATGTGTTTCATCACATGCTGGTGAGGCAGAACAAACAATTATTGTTTGAAAACACTGAAATAGATCTCACATAACATCAGACACCTATTTTTTTTATTTTTGTAACTGCTTAGGAATCTTGCAAGTATATGTTGTCGCTACATGAAATGACATTTGTTCGTAACAGTACCGTACCCAAGACCCCAGGAAGAGTAGCTGCAAGTGTGGCATACGACGGATGAGATCCTTTGAAACAACCTTTTTAATAGGGCCCTAAAATATTTATTTTAATTGTTCTGCTGGGATAACAAAACAACGCACCTCTTCAGTGATTTTAAAAACAACAATTTGGCGCACAAGTTTAAATTAATTTTCATCACAAGTATAGTATTGGGTTTTGCTTGTGGTCCTCGAAAACACAGAAAATCCCTGCCATTTGCAGGCGACACATTCCCACACCCCTGGAAATGGCCAGAAACAAATAAAATGAATGCACCCGTAAAAGCCCTAAAAATGCTTATTATTGATCATCTAAATTGCAGGCATACAGTACTTAAAACCATGCAGGTATACAACACCTGTCTTTAAATCTCTGCTGGAAAATCTTGAATTGACTTATGACACATCGCCCTCTGCTGGATTTATAGCTGCAAATGTATAAGCAAATGTTTTTAATTCAATTCCTGCTTTTGATGCCCGCAATTTATTTCTACTGACCACAATAAACAACCACAAACACCAACGAAGGAACAAAAGGTTTGGCTTAACTGCACAGTCCGTTTAGTGCAACACAACAATATCGCGCAAAGGAGAGTACACAACCGACTCCCGAATCATATGTCCCGTCTTTGATGTACCGCGCGGGACGCCTTCTAAGCAGTCACAATCTGGGAAGTCAAACAATAAAGGATGTCTGTGTCGTGCCAATGTAAATGAGGGTTTCAGTGTGACTAAACAACGGGAACTACTGCCAGGCAAGTTTATTCGTGTGCACGAGCCGGGCCAACTTAGTCAATAGACCTTCTCAACCTACACAACACGCAACCACCCTCCAAAATAAAAACGCTTTGGGCTACATCCTGTTTACTTGTGGTAATAAAATAAGTGTCTCATAAAGACAAAATAGCTGAGCCATCAAAAAAAGTATATTACTTTCCAAACGTACCCATTTTTTATGGAAGTGTGTTCCCGTTGTTATAACATTTACATTCAAGGTGAACAATGTGGTAATTATATACTAGTTAAAAATAGCCTGTGAGAAAAAGTCAATCACTGAACAATTCATGTCGATGTTCACGCGGGTCAAGCAAAAAGAACTCCGGATAACACACTCGTTCAAACCACGCAAACTCTTAGGAGCCTGCCCTTTAAAAGCTTGGGAATTTAGAATTGGTAGGAACCGCCATCAAAATGGCATAAGAAGGATAATTGTTCATATTCAAACAATATCCACAGCAATACTCAAAAATAGAAAATGTAGAAAAAAAGAAAAGGGTAAATTTCACGATCATCACTTCAAATAAATGTACGCAAGTACAACCAATATAACTGGTATAAATAGAAAAGCTAATAACTCTACCAAATAAAGCTTGTGCATTGATGCACGTTAGTATATTTATATCATCCTAGAAAAAGAAAGAATGCAATAATTCATTAAAGTCCCAAAAGGAATGACCATGAGGACTGCTGTCAACATTTAGCCATAATAGTATGAAGTTGTTTCCATTTGAGATTTCTCTTAGGGTACAAAAACACCTCCATGACCACACATTGGTCCTCACCAATGTGTTTCCTCACATTGGTCACTTCAACAACAGATAGGCTGCAGTTTGCCTTGTGACCGAGGTTACGGCATAACTTGCGATCATTAAAGTGAATATGCAATATAAAATGTGAGGCTGTTTTTAAATTCCGAAAGGGAGTGTATTCCTACCAGGACGTGTTCCCAGTTTTGCATGAGGAAGACATCAGCCTGGTCTACTATTAGCATCTCGATGGAGGAGAGGAAGTCAAAGTCCCTTTTATATTCTCCTTCGGCTCCCAGGACTGTGCGGAGGCCCAGCGGAGAGGCGATGATAATGTCGGACGAGTAGAAGGGGGCGTAGAGGCGCATGCTGCTCCTGATGATGGAGATGCCTGAAGACAAACAGCAAGCACAGCGTTAGACCGAAAATGCGAAATATCGTAGGTGGGCCAACCTCGGGTCTTTCAGTCGAGCCGCACCTATCCTAAAGTGGTCATCCACGTTGCCAGAGAAAATGGCGTGGTAATCATCTGGTCTGTGCGGTTTGTTATCAGAGTCGTGTCCAAATTCCTCCTTGAACCTCTTCTTGTTGCTGACCACCACCTTCTTGCCTTTGCGCTCCAGAAAGCTGATGAAAGTTTGGATGATATGGAGGACTACGCCTCGAAATGGCACCAGAATTAGGACCTGTCAACAACATCTTGTGTTAGAGTAGCACAGCGTTATAATGGAATGCCTTACTTGTGTACACTTTTGCAAGCAAAAGGTAAATGTAATAGAAGGGAGTCCTCTGCATGCATTAATAATTGAAGGCTATTGTCATGCATCAATGTATAAAGACAAGAAAATCAAAATATCAAAATTAAAACAGAACCCTACATTAATACTGACCCAATCTGTGCAATTTGGGAGTTTGTTTTCCACAGAGAAGATTATAAGCGCTGGATAGTTTCTTCTAAAGTCAATTTAAAAAGATGGAACAACAGACGTCTCCACGCACACGCCACACAAAGGGTTTGGCGCACTAGCGAAAGTAGAGTCAAATAAATGTGTTAAAAAATTAAACTATTTTTTCCCCCAAAATCTATTTCTATACATTTCATCTGCTGATGAAACTGATGTTTTCATGAATTTAAAGGATGCTTTTTTTTAAGAGGGCTTTACAGTCAAAATAGGGGAGTCCCAATTTGTCCTGCAAGCTGTTCTTCTCTCCTTCACAGAAAAGGAAAGTATGTGTGTGGTAATGTGTCACATAAGGATTGTAGATGATGGCCAAAATACAACATTTTGGCAGGACTGTGGGACACATTACATCACAACACTTTTTAAACTGCAACATTGTAGGATTAATGCTCATCAGTAATTGTCCTGGAAGTATCACTTCCATCGTGTATTGCCCGTTTGGAATTCCGCGTATGTACAACAGTGCATTAAAAAAGGTAAGTCTAATCTACAGTTTACATTTTAACTCACATATTGACCAAACAATACTAATTACCTGGAAGGCTGCAACATTTACTATGAGGGAAAAAACTATTTGAACCCCAGCTGATTTAGTAAGTTTGCCACTAACAAAGAAACGATCAGTCTATAATTTCAATGGTAGCTTTATTTGAACATTGAGAGACAACAATGACAAAAAAAATCCAGAAAAATGTGTTTCAAAAAGAGTTATAAATGAAGTTGCATTTCCATGAAGGAAATAAGTATTTGATCCCTTTGAAAAAAGGTGCTTCAGTACTTGGTGGCAAAACCTTTGTTGGCGATCACAGAGGTCAGCCGTTTCTTGTAGTTGGCCACAAGGTTTGCACACATCTCAGGGGGGTTTGGCCCACTCCTCTTTGCAGATCCTCTCCAAATCATTAATTTTTCGTGGCTGATGTTTGGCAACTCGAACCTCCAGCTCCCTCCACAGATTTTCTATGGGATTAAGGTCTGGAGACTGACTAGGCCACTCCATGACCTTAATATGCTTCTTCTTGAGCCAATCTTTTGTTGCCTTGGCCGTGTGTTTTGGATCATTGTCATGCTGGAATACCCAACCACGACCCATCTCACCCAACACTTGACGGTACATGGCCCCATCCATCCTCCCTTTGATGCGGTGCAATTGTCCTGTCCCCTTGGCAGAAAAACACCCCCAAAGCATAATGTTTCCACCTCCATATTTGACGGTGGGGACGGTGTTTTTGGAGTCGTAGGCAGCATTCCTCCTCCTCCAAACACGGCGAGTTGAGTTGATGCCAAAGAGCTCAATTTTGGTCTCATCTGACCACAACACTTTCACCCAGTCTTCCTCTGAATCAGTCAGATGTTCAGTGGCAAACTTCAAACGGGCCTGTAGATGGACTTTCTTGAGCAGGGGGACCTTGCGGGCACAGCAGGATTTCAGTCCTTCACGGCGTAGTGTGTTACCAACTGTTTTTGTGGTGACTATGGTCCCAGCTGCCTTGAGATCATTGACAAGTTCCTCCCGAGTGGTTCTGGGCTGATTCCTCGCCGTTCTCATTATCATTGAAACTCCACGAGGTGAGATCTTGCATGGAGCTCCAGACCGAGGGAGATTGGCAGTTAATTTATGTTTCTTCCATTTGCGAATAATTGCACCAACTGTTGTCACCAAATGGGAATGGTCTTTTCAGCCCATTCCAGCCTTGTGTAGGACCACAATCATGTCCCTGACATCCTTGGAAAGCTCTTTGGTCTTGGCCATGGTGCAGAATGTGGCATCTGGATTGATTGATTGCTTCTGTGGAAAGGTCTCTTTTATACAGGTAACGAGCTGAGAGGGCTGCCAATGTCAGATCGTTACCTGTACGAGATCCACCTGGGAGGTAGGGATCTTCCTGAAGGTTACAGGATCAAATACTTATTTCCTTCATGGAAATGCAAAATAATTCATAACTCTTTTTGAAACGCATTTTTCTGGATTTTTTTTGTCATTGTTGTCTCTCGGTGTTCAAATAAACCTACCATTGAAATTATAGACTGATCATTTCTTTGTTAGTGGCAAACTCACAAACTCAGTTGGGGTTCAAATAGTTTTTACCCTCACTGTACGTTTATATTTCTTGTGTGTACGGGTAAATAATTGCATGCAAGTTAGGTGGACACTAGCACAAGCGTTACACGAGATGTTTAGGACACTAATCATTTATTTACCTTGGGCCGAGTCAGACCTTGGTCTCTTGGTTCATGCTGCAGCTCCCCGCCTTTTTTAGCCTGCTTTTGCTGCTCTCTGAGCTGTGCGTTGTGCGTGAGGACCCAGGAGTTGGCTTTCAGCACGTGGTTGAGAGCGTGGAGGCAGTACGCGTTTCGAACCTGCGGGCCCACCTTTAAAGGGCAGTTCTCTGGGTAGTAGAGGTCTTTATATGTACCCATGATAGCCAAAAGCTCTAGCTGGAGAGCGCTGGTTTCCTCTGCTTCCTCCTTGGAATTCACAGTCTGGTTTAGGTTCTTCCAACTGGCTTCCAAGAGTTTATGGAAAGCTGGCAGGTTGGTGTCTTTGTGCGAGCAGATGGGACCAAACGTCTCCAAGGGGGTGGTGCAAACAAGTGAGCCAAATTTTGGCCACTTTGTTTAGTGATGTTAAATATAAAACAGGAAAAGCACAATGATGTGTGGTTAAAATACCATCCGTATCATGGCAGTAATTTAAGGGCATACTGTCGGTCAATTTGTACCGTGATCTGAGTCTTTCTTTTACTGCCCAGAGGAATCTTTCGCACATCATCTTCACTGAGCTCCGTCCCCAAATGCTGGAAAAACATGTCTGCAAACAAGGGGAAAACATTTTGCTTGTTTATTCAAAGACAGACATTTTTAAAGTTATGAAAATACACTAATCACTAAAAGTTCAGAGATATTAGGCTTTCAGGTGAACTTTCGGGTGGGAGCTCAGATGTGCTACAACCTACACAGGTAAACTGAATTTCATCTTCCTTAACCTTTGGACCGCACACGTCCAACTGTGAACGTCTCAGGACTTTTGTGCAGCTTGACGGTCTACAAGGAAGGGCGGAATGGCACCATTTGCAACATGTGACCTTTTTTTTTTTTTTAAATTGTCACTTTCAGTCTCTTTCTCTGTTGCACGTTGATGAAGACACCCTAAGCTCAGCGGCCACTTCGCACGTCCTGTTAGGAGCCTCACCGTGGCTCGAACACCTGCTGGGTGGTGACGGGGACTGTTTAACTACCAACTGTAAATGAACCAGGGAATATATTGGTCATGGATCCCACACCTATTGTTCAGTTTGCAATTCAGCTCCTCGTTGGAAAGAGCCAGAAAACACAGAAGTGAGGGTCAAATTAGGTTCACCAGTAAAGGCTGTGGAGCATTTTATGCAGGTGTATCGAGGTTCCCTGTAGTGACTAGTGTATATTTCACATTTAGGTTGATCCACTTGACACAACCACACCCAAAATCAGGAAATTCCCACCTTTGTGCTGGTCAGCATCACTGAGGTCTTCTCCTCTTTCACCAACAAAATTGGTCTCCAGGCAGAACTGAGACTCGTGCTCCTTGTCAATGAAATCGTCCCCGCCTCCCAGCTCCCCTTTCTCGCCTTCTAATGCTTGAGTTTGAACTACACCAGAATCTTCGGATTCGTCCTCCACAGCACCACCACCGTCCTCTTGGTCCACATCGTCGCGGTTTTCTGCAATTACCACGACAATTGATTGCTCAGGTCTGCTGTCCTTAGGCATATTTTTTACCATGTATAACATTTGCCTTTTTCAACAAGCTCCTCTGCTTCTTCATCGCCTTCCTCGTCTGTGCTCTCCTCTTCACTTCGGTCATTATGACAGGGTCGATTGAGGGTTGACAGAAGTTTCTGATAGGCTGTTTTCTCCTCTGGTTCATCCTCTTCCTCCTCCAAATCCTCGGGTTCGGCATCGGAGTGTTCCGGGCTCGGTGCCTTAAATTTACAAACATTAGCATGCGTCATTATTCAATTTAAAAAAACTGTTTGGGGTGCGGTGATGTAATTTGCACTCCTTTGGCAAACTTTTACCCACAAAGGGAAAAACATAAAACTAAAAACATAAATTATCAATACAACGAGTAAAAACAAACAAAAAACAGTAAAAAATGAAAAATCATCAGTAGGTTTACGAGAGTAAGTCATTAGGAGAAAAAGATTACGCTAACAAATACCATTTTAGTACCATTAATACCATTTAGTACCCTAATGCAATAATAAGGAAAAATACATTATGTGTAATGCCATAATAATATGAGAAACAAAACAAAGTTGCATACAAAGTGATAATGTTAATAAAATAAGGTCAAAAATTATGGGAATAAAGTCATAATTAAATAAGACGGGGGGGAAATGTACGAGAAGAAAGCAGAAATTGTAAAAAAAACAACAACAACCAAACAAATTTTGCATAAATAAAGTCAGAATATTAAGAGAAAAATTCTAATGAGAAAACCGGTGCAATTTTACGAGAATAATCTAATAGGAGGAGCAAAAATAATGTCATTGTAGTAACATAGGGTGGAAAGATTAAAGGAAAACAAATTTTTTTTAGTTGTAATTTTATCAGAAACAGACATAACTAAATAGTTGTAAAAAATTAGGTTGGGAAAAAAGTTATAATATTATGGGAATAAAGTCATAACATTTCAAAAAGCAAATTTACAAAGATTATTTAAGAAGGGTGAATATTTGGAAAAGACAAACAAAAAATACCCCAGCAAAAATGTAAACATAGAGCAAAAACCAGTTTATATATTAATACAATAAATAAAAGTTAATGGTAATAATAGCTGGGATGTATTTTTTTCTTGAAATATTTTTACAAAATATCTTCTTCATAATTTGACGAAATATCAAAGTGGCCCTTGGGGACAGCCCTGGTTTGGGCAAACATGTGACTCACCAGTTCCACCACTTGCGTCCTTTCAGATCTTTCCCTGACTCTGTGAAGCAGAAAGTTAAAAATAGCTCATAAAAGAGCCACGCGGAAAACAGGCAACAGACAAAGGCAAGAAAATGTCCTGGTTTGGCGTCCATCCACTTTCTCCTCACTTGGGGGGTATGCTGGAGCCTACCCCAGCTGGCTTCACACTCACCCTCCTTCCTGTGGATTACGAATAATCCAAACCTTGCTGCCCAGTGCTGAGCGCTGCAACCCGGTGCTAACACGCACGTGCTATGATACTATTTTAAACACACGTGTACACGTTCCAACACGGAGCTTGTCGGCCACAACAGTCAGCCCTCGGGTGTAAAAGATGAGCTTACACGTCATGGAATGGATGCTCCTCTCCGAATTCTTTTAAATGTTTCTTTTGTTTCTTTGAGAGGCGAGCGAAAAGCTGATTTTTGCTTCTTCTCTTCCCCATGATGACGCCACAGCCACGACCACGTGTGTCTCTAACTCGTCAGAGACACGCGTGGTAGTCCGTGCCGGCAGCGCCACGCGACCGCCCTCTACCGGACCGGAGTGGAATTACACGTCAAACGTGAGGTCATTGCAGTACTGCGCTCTATTTTTATACAGCTTAAGCGAATGATCATCATACTTCACAACTATATTTGATTTGTAACGTAACTGTGCCTTTGTAAAAATAAAATATTAATAAAAATACAATCAAATCAAAATGAAAAGTTTTTTTGGAGTCCAATTCAGACAAACAGCCCAATAAAAGGTTTATTTCTTGAATACATAGCAAACAGAAAACAGTAGTTTACAATGCATCCATCCATCCATCCATCCATCCATTTTCTATATCGGCTATGCCAGCTGACGTCGGGCGAGAGCCGATCACATTGCGCGTATAGATACACTCACATTCCCGCCTCTTTGGACAATTTGGAGTCTCCAATAAACCAAGCATGCATATTTTATGAATGTGGGAGGAAGCCAGAGTACCCGTGAGGTGAGGCTACCTAGTATCTAGTAGTACCTGTAATATTCAACTTTTATAGTCTTTTTAAGTGAATATATTATTATACATACAGTATAATTTTCCAATTTTATTCAGATGTAGTCAGGAATAATTGAGCATGGAATAATCAGGGTCGTTGGGCGTCTCTCCATGCATGTTAGGTAAGTTGGCCACCTTGATTTGTCAATTGGAATGAATGGGAGTGCAAATGCTTGTTTGTCAGCCCTGCGATTGACTGGCGACCAGTCCAAGGTGGACCCCGCCTCCCGCCCAAAGTCAACCGGGATAGACTCCAGCAGTCCCCCTCAGCGCGCGGATGGGTAATGCAGGGTCACAACTGAGCTGAGATTGCAGAGTCATGCAGGGCAAAGGGCAAAGGTTATCTGTAGTTCATCAGCTAATTGTTGCTCACTGCTTAGCTTGTGTGTCTTTTGAGAAGACGCACGCACCGCATCTGCTCTTTGCAAACTAACCACAGTCAATTATTGAAATGGTGATATCAACTGACGGTTGTCATGGAGAGGCAGAGCCTTATTTATTATTTACCAGTTTTTGGCACGTCAGCGGCGAGGATTTTGCGTGATAAGTGGCTCCGGCTGACAGAATATGTCTAGTCTTTTTCCAACGGGATGTGGAAAGTCTTTTTGCGTTGCAAATGGAAGGGTCAAAAGTGACAGAGGAGAAGAGCGGGAGGACAGTGAGGTTCAGAGTAGCGTCTGCCAACAGTGGCCGCGTGTTGGCCGAGGTGTTCAAGGACGAGACGGCGTGGTGCGGGTCGGTGTCGGACCCCGTGGACCTTGAGAGCAGGCGCAGTCCAGAGGCACAGCGGAGGGTCTCGTCTACCCAGAGTGAGGCTAACAGCCACCTGAACGGCTTGGTGGTGGAGGAGAACGGCGGCGAACCTGACGACCTGCTTTTGTACGCCAGTGCCAAGAGAGAGATACACTTCAGCAACGCGCGGATCAACATCTGCAGCAAAAATGGAACCATAAGAGGGGTGAGGAACAAAGTGAGCGCAGGCCAAGTACTTTTCAACAATCTCTCCAAGATGTATTCCGTAAGTAAAAGTGACGTTTACATGAAATGAATCCTCACCATGTCGCACGGTGGTTGACTGGGTAGCATGTTGGCCTCTCAGTCAGGAGATCAGGGTTCGAATCTCCGTTGGGCATCTCTGTGTGGAGTTTGCATGTTCTCCCCGTGCGTGTGTGGGTTTTCTCCGGGTACTCCGGTTTCCTCCCACATTCCAAAAACATGCATGTTAGGGTAATTGGCGACTCTAAATTACCCATAGGTGTGAATGTTGGTTTGTCAGCCCTGCAATTGACTGGCAACTGGTCCAGGGTGTACTCCGCCCCCAACCCAAAAGTCAGCTGGAATAGGCTCCAGCATACCCAAACCATGACATTTGATATTATGTATGGTTCTTTCGGGAGGAGTCATTTAGCCGTAACACCCTCTTTCTGCCCTCTTTCTTTAAAAGGGACCCCTTTGTCATCACAAAAGAAGACCTTGGGAAAAGGAGTGACGTTGGCCTTCCATTCCTTCTCATTCCCTTTCCAGCAAATAATCGATTTGAAAAAGTTGATCGTGTCAAGGATTCTGCATGGAATGGCTGGTGATGAAATGATAAAATGCCGGATCCCACCAGTGGAGCTGCGTTTAGGAGCGCCCCTGGATTGACCCCGCAGTCAGCCCGTCGGCCACCGCTTGGGGGAGAAGAAAAACCTTACAAATCCCGGGAAGAGCTCACCGAGCCGGTCCCAGCAACAAACTAGGATCTTTTCTCCTCGCACAATCTGTTCCTGCAAAATGCTAAGTGGCTAAGAGCGGAAATGCGTACCTCACTCCAGACCATCTATGTATGTACTGATGTGGACCAGTTACGCCCAGCCGCCTGGGACGTAAACACGGGAACTGAGCAAAGCATCAGAACATTCAGAAGTGGAGAAGCCTTTCTGATTCAAGTGGAAGATGCCCAGGTGCCTTTGTGGAGCAGCCGTGGTAGGCTCCAGCTCCCCTGCGACCCAAGTGATGCAGCAAATGGATGCATGCTTGGGTCTTCCCGGTTCACGCTATAAAGTAGCCCGACAAACTGACATGTTTTTCTGTGCATTTTAATATTTGATGATGCTGGATCTGCGTCTCATCGTTTGTTGTTCCCTATACTGTTGTTTTTTTTTTTCCAAAAAGTACGAGCATTTGAGTTTCTGAGCTGCAGAGGTTCCTAACAGACTGTCTGACTTAAATCCACATTCACGTTCTGATCGGAGTTCAGGTTCGATTGCAATCTTCTGTAAATGAAATGTAAGAGGCGAACAACTCACGTCAGTCTACTGTTTTTGTTCCTACGCTAACGGAATGCGTCCCGATATCATTGCGAACACAGACCAGATATCAGAAAATACATCATCTCCGTGACAAAGTGTGGCTGATTTTGTTGCAGATCACGCTAAGGTAAGCATCAAAAATGGGACATTGAAAGGTGGAAAAAAAAGTTGTATTCTCTGACGAGAAAAAAATGTAACCCTGACGGTCCAGATGGCTTCCAACGTTACTGGCATGACAAGGAGATCCCACCTGAGATGTTTTCTGTCTGGCACATTGGAGGGGGTTCCATCATCATACGTGCAGATGTTGCATGACTCAGGGCGCTGGTCTGTGTGGTACCAGCAGGGTCTTTCACCAGGACAACGCTGCAGCTCGCCTGACGAGGGACTTCACCAGGGGGAATAACATTTCTCTTTTGGACCATCCTGCATGTTCCCCTGATTTAAATCCCACAGAGAACATTTGGGGATGGATGGCAAGGGGAGTCCATAAAAATGGCCGTTTGTCACACTCCCCCTTCTTGCTTTTGGATATTGGAGCTCTACTTAAAACCTCGTTAAGGTCCAAATGTGCAAAAGGTCAATCCTAGCAAATTTTTCAACTGGTCTTACAATTGATGATGATCGGGAGTGTACCTCTGAAAGTTGGTTCAAATGTGGAACAACTGTGAGTTTGTACAACAGAAATACTACAAGTACATATTGCGTAATAGGATGTAAATACTTTTAATAGTCAAACTAACAATTCATTTCCACCTGTTTGGCGAGGCAAGTATGATGATCCAAACTACACAACATGACATGTCTTACACCCGCACGGCGGTCGAGTGGTTAGCATCTCGGAGATCTCAGGAGATCTGGACGGTCCGCTTGGTATCTCCGTGTGGAGTTTGCCTGTGTGGGTTTTCTCCAGGTACTCCGGGTACTTAATTGCCGACTGTAATTTGTCCGTGGGTATGAACGTGAGTGTGACCGGTTGTTTGTCTGCCACGCGATTGGCTGGAGACCAGCCCCGCCTCTCGCCCGAAGTCAGCTGGGATAGGCTCCAGCACACCCTGCAACCCTGATGTGTGTGTATGTGCACACATACGTATACTGTTTATGTACCCCCCTCTCGCCCGAAGTCAGCTGGGATAGGCTCCAGCACAAGCGACATAGAAAATGGATGGGTGGGACATCTACTTAAAATGACATTTTTAACACATTTACTAGAGCGAATGTGACAAAATGAATCTCTTCAGTTAGAAACACTACTTTTGGATGGACCTTCCCTTTAAGCGATTTATGCAACAGTTTCTACTACTATGGCTGGGTGATACTGGAAAGTTTGGTATCAATTTGATACCGTGTGCGTGCAAGAGCCGGTATTGACGATACCAGATACCAATCCTTCAAGCTCATTGGACGATTTTGACATTTTGCCTTTCATTTATTGGTCAGGGTTATAACAAAGGTAACGATGAGCAGTTTAGCAACACAGGATATCACGGTAAGCCAATGGAATAGTGACAGCAATGGTTTGTTTATCATAAATGTGCGTAAGTCACATCGAGGTACATCACTATGGAATCCCAGGAGAGACAAAAGGAAATGCATGTAGAAGTATAAAGCCAATTAATAATGAACATATATATATAAACACAAGAGTAGTCATGTTCTTCTTCCTTTTGGTCTTTGCGTTCTCTACCAGTCCCGGGGTGTACCCCGCCTCTCGCCCAAAGTCAGCTGGGATAGGCTCCAGCATACCCGCCACCCTAATGAGTACAAGCGCTGAGCTTCGCATTTTCCCACTGCACGTCCCGGATGGCTCAAGCTAGCGAGTCGAAGCAAAGACGGCCTTTGCTGTGGGAGGGTGACTCTGGTCCATACCCGATCACACGAGTCCTGTAGCTGTGCTGACATGACGGACAGGAAGTGACGTCAGCATACTTTGCGTGAAGGTCTTACGCGATGGAGTCCGTATGGAAGCTGTTAAAGGGAAGCGGCGGACAGGCTGGATGGGGCCAGCCACCCCGGCGGAAGGACTACGGACTACGGGCGGGTCACAGTTTTGTCTTTGCTTTTATTCACCAGCTTGAGGCTTCCGGGAAACGCGATACAGGAAAAGCAAGGACAGAATGGAAAGAGGACATAAGAATATCATCTTTTCTTATTATCGAGTCTTGTTATAGTTCCACCTTATCCTTTTCGTCGCACCATTACAGTTGGACGAGTCAACGTGTCCGAAAAGGAGCAGGAAGAAGCAGGGCTTGTTTATTGTTTCCCCTTCTCCGGAAACAACTGATATATGTGAAAATAAATACAGAAGGGAACGGAAAAATATCGACTCCATCCCTCTGGTATCACCCCGCTATCGACACCGTCGACGCTCGGACGGCCCCGCCCACCGTTACCCTACCTACAGCCGCCGTGACCGGTCCGCACGCTCCCGCAAGCGCACGCAAGGTCGTGCTCGTGTTGTCTCGGGAATGACGAGCGTGTGGGAATGTTCTCGGATTGCGCACCGGAAGCGGGGAGGCAGGCGGGATGTCCCCGGACGCGCCTGTCCGTCCTCCGGCCCGTCATTTGAGTCCAGGATGCGTCTTTGCGCCCGCCTGGGGATTTTTTCCGGCGTCTAGCCCTCCCCGCCCCGTCGTCGTCGTCGTCGTCGTCCGTAGCCGATCGGCACCATGTCCCCCCCGGCGTCGGCCGCCAGTGAAAGCAGCACCACGACTGTGTGTGAAGAGGACGCCCGAGAGGAGGTATCATTCCCCGAAACATGCGCGCTGCAGCGCGTCGGTGCACGGCATGACATGCTCCACGGATAGGAACAATGACATGCCTCCAAGTTCACGCACACGTCATATTTGCTGAACCTGCGTCTGTTTCTGTTCCTCAAGGTACAGTTCCCTAAAGGGCGAATGCTCACGAGTTTGCAGGTTTGCAAGAGCATGCCATGTCTTTTGCATGCCACGTCAGCAAAAGAATAATAATATTGCAGGGGGCAGCGTAATTGGTTGGAGCGCTGCCTCACATCCCCCCGTCCAAAAGCATGCACACAAAAGGTCAGGGGTCTACTTCAACCCAATTAAAGGTGCGGTCTGTCACGGTTACAGTAGGGGGGTGCTGGCGTTGGAACGTACTATATCACGCCCGCTTCCTGCTCAGCCGTGACTGCTAACTGTCACGCGAGTGAACGCCATTTTCCCCCTCAAGGGCCGAGAGAATCAACTCCAGCTTCCCGGCCGGTCACTAAAGCAGGTGCTTGAATTGATGAGCCGCTTCCCTCAAATCGAAGGTATTGCTCATTAAAATCACCTGCTGGAGAGACCGGCTGGGAAGAAAACCTGCGGGCTCTCGGCCCTCCATGGCACGCGTCCGACACACCTGATATAGAATATATTTTTTGTACAGTCGGTTCTCTGAAATGAAGATTGGTAACATGCGCTACCCCAGGGGTCTCAAACTCAACTTGCCTTGGGGATGCTGCAGGTCTCGGGCGCAATTTAAATTAAAACCTTTTTAAAAAAATCCAATCTTGTCAAACGTCTTTTTTTTGTTTTGATTTTTTAACAAAAAATAAGAGAAACAAGGACAAAGGTGTAAAGAAGTCGTGTGCAAAACTAGTAATAATATTCTAAAAATGATCAATTTTTCCACTCGTTGAAAAATGTTTGTCTGCTTGCATCAAGCCCGGTGAGGGTCACGCCCCTGAGAGCCATATACCGCACCGTGATTGGTAGGTTCGTCAGCTCCGCACACCACACTGAAAAGTGCCATTCATATAAAACTCCTGGGCCGCGCTAACATTAAACTTTCCTAATAAGGTGGGGGCCACAAAATATCATATCTGCCGCAAGTTTGAGACCCCTGTTAGCCGAAGGTGGTGTTCCTGTATTATTTGGTAGCGTGGAACTTTGGTTAGCGTTATTCCGTTCCGGAAGGTCCGACTCTAACCAAAACATACTCCAGCTGGATCCATTTTTTTCAATCAATAATAAACTATTTCTGCTTTATGTATTACCTCAGTCTGAACGAGCTTTTATTTTGAAAAATGACCCGATTCTCTTGGTTACGTCTCGGTCACTTGAGCGGCAAAACATAACCCGTCCCCGTAAGCTATCAAAAAGAGTACGAAACAGACATCTTTGGGACTGCAAAGGAGAAAAGGCTCAATGAAGAGACGGGAAGAGCCCACGAATTTCAACAGACCATAGCAGGAGTCCTACTTGAAATACGGATTCATCCCGGAGGTGACAACCACATACAAGCCCGCTCTGCAGAAAATGCGGAGGAGGGACGGCCGACATCCTGGTTCCGTGGATGAGGAAGCTGCTAACGAGGGCGTTACGTGAGAACACAGTTGCAGTCACGCCGTTAATACTGTAACGCAAGACGCTAAGCAAAAAACGTCCGCCAACCGAAGCAAAAGAATGTCGCACATTATTTTCCACATCCACGGAAAAACACGCCGAACGTACGGTACCGCCAGGCCCAAAAAAAAAGGTCATACAATCAAATATTGCGTCGCCGCGCCTTTAGCTTCGGTTACACACGCATTCGCCGGGGCGTTGTTTCCATAAGCTTCTGCGATGTCACATGATTTATTTGCATCCAGTCTTGCATTCATTTTTCACCAAGATTTTGCATTGATGATGGTGGAGTCTGACCGCTGCGCCTTCTCCAGCACATTCAGCAAGATTCTCAATGCGGTTACGGTCTGGACTCCATGTATGAAAATGAGGTCTCATGCTCCCCGAACCGCTCTTTCCCAAATTCAGCCCGAGGAATCCTGCCATTGTCGTCTTGCAATATTCCCGTGCCATCAGGGAAGACAAAAACCATGGATGGAAAAACCTGCGCATTCCGTATAATCCGGTAGTCTATTGAGCGCATAGTGTTGCTGAACCTAGACCTGCAGCAACCTTGTACCTATTTGCTTAGGTTTTTTTGGCCACGCAATGTATACAACTGTAATAAAAAGTACAATAGTTCAATTAAACAATACCTTAAAATGCACATTTTCTCACATGTTCAAGGATACCACCATTTATCTTTGACGATCAGTGTGGTGGTCGAGCAAATGACACCCCACTGTCTCCCCCGTTGTTTTATTTTTTTACAGTATCTGGTTTAAATTGCATAGTCTGGTATTTACGAACCAAAACACAAACCTCTTTTCTGTGATGCTAGCGAACCTCCGAGGTTTGAAAACAATTTGAAAATAAATGTTCCCATAGAAAATCACGGACGGGGAATTCCATCCATCCATCCATTTTCTATGCCGCTTATCCTCATTAGGGTCGCGGGTATGCTGGATGCTGGAGCCTATCCCAGCTGACTTCGGGCGGGTGGCGGGGTACACCCTGAACTGGTCGCCAGTAAAACCTTTGAATACGCCTGCCAAACACACACCGTAATGGAGACAGAACGCTTTTTAATGATTGCATTCTCTGCTTTTCCTCCTTCAGCAAAGACCCCTCAAGCAATCCCTGAGCAAGTCGTTGTGCCGGGAGAGTTTCTGGAAATGTCTTCTTCTGTCCGTCCTCATGTACGGCTGCATGGGGGCGATGGTTTGGTGTCACGTCACGGAGGTGACCCGCCTCACGTTTGACAGCGCATTCAAAGGGAAATCCATGATGTACCATGACAGTCCCTGCTCCGATGGCTACATATACATCCCTCTTGCCTTACTGGGCATGCTCTACTTGGTCTACCTGGTGGAGTGCTGGCACTGCCACGCCAAGAACGAGCTGCAGCACAAAGTAGACGTGGAGGGCATTTATGAGCGGATCCAGAGAATGCAGCAAGCCAAGCCGTGCATCTGGTGGAAGGCCATCAGCTACCACTACGTGCGTCGCACCCGTCAGGTCACACGCTATCGCAACGGGGATGCGTACACCAGCACCCAGGTCTACCACGAGCGAGTCAACACGCAAGTGGCCGAAGCTGAATTTGACTACAGTCACTGCGGCGTGAAAGATGTCTCCAAACAACTGCTCAACTTGGAGAAGTCCGCCCTCACGAAGATGCGCTTCACCAAGTGTTTTAGCTTTGCCAACGTCGAGTCCGAGAATTCCTACCTCACCCAACGCGCCAGGTTTTTCACTGACAACGAGGGCCTCGATGACTACATGGAGGCCCGGGAGGGCATGCATCTGAAAAACGTGGAGCTGAAGGAATACATCGTGGCTCTGTCCGACCCAGAGCACCACCCCTGGTATCTGTCCCGTTACGTCTTCTGGTGCGCCTCATTCCTCACCTTCTCATGGCCTTTACGAGTCTTCACGGAGTACCGCACTGCATATGTCCACTACCGTGTCGAGAAGCTCTTCGGACACGATTACATCCCAGTGACGCCATGTGATGACCGCCCATATTGGAGACGCATCCCCCGTGTGAACACCATCGACAGCACAGAGTTGGAGTGGCACATTCGGTCCAACCAGCAGTTGGTGCCCAGTTACTCGGAGGCAGGCCTCATGGACCTGGCCCAGTGCCCCTCGCACTTCAGCGGCATCCGGCAGAATTGTGAGCGGTGCCACAGAGCCATCAGCTGCTCTTCGGTGTTCTCCAGAAGCGCCCTCAGCATCTGCACAGGACCCAGCTCCCGAATCCCCTTCAGCGGCAGCAGATTCTCCCTGGCTCGGCGCCACGGCTCACAACGGAGCTGCTTTTGGAGAAGCGGCAGCTTGGACGACCAGGAGAGCCCCAGCGAAAACACACGCTGTCTGTCGGAGCGCCTCACCACAGATGACGAGGAACCCCCGGAATACGACGATGCGCTGTGCTACCCGGTGCTCATCGTCCACTGCAGCGAGAATTGCCACAATCACAGGTCTTTCCACAGGAACGGCTCCTGTGTGGAGACGTCGCTATAACTGCACACGTGAGCGCGCAGCTCTGGTCAGAAGTTCACTCGCGCTCATCACGGGACAGAATGTGCACAAGAAACTCCGAAACGGGTCCGCATTTGTGCTCCCGATGCTTGTTTTTAAGAAAGCGTCCCGGGAAAAGAACGAAGGTCTTTAAAATTCACGTGTCTGTGATGAGTGCGTGTAAACGTCTGACAGAGACTCCGTCTGCGGCATGATGGCCTAATTTATGTGTCGTCAGTTCTCCAACCAATGCCCGAAGCCTGAATGTGTGACTGACCAAAGCAATAAGTGCGAAGAACACGGGGAACCCGCCGGTGGACTAGACTGTTAACATCGCATATCATTGCCATAGCTTTTCAAAGCGTGTGCAGAGATTACACGCAAAAGCGGCGCTGCAGTTACCTCACAGGAGCCCGACTGTGTGATGAACAGATTGAAACGTGTCGCCACGTCTATTGGTCGCAAAAGCGTCAGTTAGCAATCCTCAACCACAGCAATAACCACAAACACACCAAATATTCAGTTCAGTTCGTTCCACTGATGCATATCACACGATATAATATTATCTATGCCAAAATATAAACATGAAATAATCTGTTATGTCAGTTTCTCACACATATGATATGTCACAATTTAAATGAACTCAAGTAGCCTTTTTTTGTGCTATATTGCTCAAATTCAGGGGTGTTACGAGACATCCAGCATAAAGCTCCGATATGATAATGAACTGTATAATGATACGTCATAAAAATACAGCTCACTGTTTTTCTCCGATCAGAGCTGCCCTTTGATATTTATAATAAAACAAAAACTATTCATAACAAAAACGACGGAGGGGTGAAAAAGTGTTGGCCCCTTTCTGATTTCTATACTTTTTGCATGTAAATGTTCAGATC